>JAUMHO010058540.1:0-29330 GCA_032360965.1 Ulva armoricana
GCAACCAAACCAGCCACGCCGGCCGAGGGACCACCAATCCCCGCGACAAGTGTGACTGCAACATCGGTCCACGACATGGGTGCTGGGAACTCCAAGGCTGACACATCAATTAAGTGAATCCCAACACCCTGCTCCGTGTGTCCCTCATGTTACCCCCCATCTATGCCTGCTGCCACATGAAGACTGCATCGCTGAAGGGTCCAGCGCTGCAGCCGCACCACTGAGACCGCCACCGCATCTGTCCGGCCTACCCATGGGGTTTCTGGCCAAGCATTCGACACGTTGCGATCTCCGCCACACTTCCACAGTCTTGTTGCTGCTTCCTGGCAGGCTTGATTGCGCTCCTGGCTTGCCCAGTCCTATCTCCCATTGTGGGCTGTATCGGATTCCCTGGATGGTGGCTTTCCTAACCACACAGCATGGCCTTGTCTGCAGTGGTGCCTGCTTCAATCATACATCAGACCTGATCCAGGTTTCCCTGATCGTATTTTCACGTGCACTCAGGCCACTGCTGAGCTCCGTACCTTTACCGGCTAGCAGGTAGCCGAATGAGCCAGCGCCACAGTAACGCACAACACATGGTATGCTGCGCGTGTGCATACATCATTGATTTCTGGCAGTCATGCACCTAGTTCGGGGTCCTAGCTTTGATATGAGCCAAGCATTAGGCCACGCTTGTTGAAGCTCATCCCTGCTTGGGCTCGAGCACTAAGCCACCTACATGTACACCAGCTGACTCAGAACTGCCTGTGCCAGAATTGCCCGTGTCTCCTCTTAAAACAGTCTCCATCAAAGATGTGCAACACAGCATAGTCGCAGAGTTGCATACAGTAACTGTGCGGATACCGCGCACATACTGTGAATACACTAAGTACAATATACACTGTTGTCCGGGAACACACCCTGTACATTTTAAGGTCGGTTTGTTGGGTTGGCCTGACCTCAATCCGTGTAGAGCTGCTGTGCTGACCCCTCCTTGCACATCGACCCCGCGCTACGACTACTGGAGGCCATCTAGTCTTCGAGCTCTAGCTTCAGCGCCACCTGCATCTTCACTATCATGTGACAAAAGGGTTAGTGGATGGCATCTCCCTCTCCACACGAGGTCAGCTCAGACTTAGTTGCCCCAGATGGATGCAGAGTCTCAAGTCTGTGGACAGCACAACAGGTCCTGCGTTCTCCAAATACGATTCATGAAATCACACAGCTGCTGTTGCGACTCTTGGTAAAGTTGGACATCACATAAAGCCATCCAATACCATGTGAACAGATCGCGTGCACTGTGTACTAGTACTGTCAGAGTGCATGATGCTGCGAGACCATCCCCCTTCGAGACCAACACATGTGATGCAGTAGCATGTGGTTAGAGCTTGCCATTTTGTCTATTCGCCACGCTGGTGTGGGATCAGTACGACAGACAAGGAAAGGAAGTAACACAATGTCAAAACGGTCTCTCACCTGCATCATGTTTGCAGCAAGGTAATGGCTTGACGAGTGGTCTACGGAACTGGCCAGTGATGATGGCTAACAGATATTCATGCGGCTGCTGAGGATGCAATGCAGTGCATCGAGTGCAGATCCGCTTTGCATGGTCTGCATGGCGTCCCTTCCAGATGGAACTACAGTGTGCATGCACTGCAGGATTTGACATTGTTGGAAATGTGAACGTTGCAGTTGGCTGTACATGTCTTCATGGATCATTTGAGCTGGAGAAAAGGTACAGGGTTTGTAAATGACCTGATCTGGCATGATGCAATGACCGCATGCCAATGCACGGACCGCTGTGCAGATATGCATCTGGAATTGTGGTGCTGGGAACAGAGCACTCCTGGCAGTGACAACAGGGTAGTCCTGACACATCCTGGCAGCTGATAATCAGAGCACCTTGCCATGACCAATTGTTTGTGCTGAAGCATCTGACGATGCTGCAGCCACCGCCAATCCATCTCAGTGCACGACTCTCGAGCTGTAAGCGGCAACAAGACACGAACTCAAAACCAACCAGAGCCCTAGATCTCAGCCCGAAATTTGTTGCAAATTGGCTTTCATGTAGAGGCTGCCAAAAGGGCGCTGGGACACATGCTGATGTGCACTCGTTCTGAACACCTCCTTGTTGGCTTCCCTGTCCCAAGCCAGTCTGCCGTGAACCGGATACACAATGAAGCCAGCCCAGCGGCCTCTGAAAATTTCAATGCTCGTCCGCGCAGCTGCCTTCCTGCTGTCTTACCGGCGGGCACTGGCGGGACCCAGGTACTCTACATCAAAGACAAGCGTGGCGTTGGGGGGAATCACGCCGCCAGCGCCGCGCTGGCCATAGCCCAGCTCCGGAGGAATGACCAGCAGGCGCTTCCCGCCGGCCCTCATCGGCGGCACGCCCTCGCCCCCGAGGATGCCCTCGTCCCAGCCCTTGATCACCTACAGCCACCGCACGTCATCAGAGGCTGCCATGGACACAGACCAAGACCATGTGCGCATATCTACACTGCCACACTGACACTTTGCACATCAAAGTCACGAATGCACGCATCGATTGGGCTTCATTTGTCGCTGGCACTTCTCGCACATGGCCTGCATGCACCCACCAATAGCGGGATACATGGGTCCCCCGCAAACCACCCGCGGAGCTCTCTCTGCTGTCGTGCAGTGTTCGCGAGTGACAGAAATTCAGGGTGGCATGCATGCGTGCGGGGTGTCGCTGCTCGGTAGCCTGGTAGCATGCATGGCTTGCGTGGATCAGAATGCGGCACACTGTTGGCGGGGTGGGTGACAGGGTGCAGCGCAGTGGCGGTCGCACCTGGCCAGCGCCGACCTTGAATGAGAGGGGGCGCCCGCGGTCGTACGAGCTGTCAAACTGCACGCCATTACTCTGCAGCCTGCCAGCATAGTGAGCCCTGCACAGCGGCCCACGTGGCTCAGCTCCCGCACGCTAACGTCTGCAGTAAGGCTGCACGGTGCCTTGGGAGACGCTCAGCCGTGCGCTGATGCACCCGACTGCCGAGTGCCCCGTCACTGTGCGTCGGCTCTGCAGGAGACTGGAGCAACTAGGCAAGGCAGCAGCTACGTGAGAGAGGAGCACACTGCACGTGCAAGCTGCTGCGAGACCCCGGTGCCTGACTGCTGGGGGCAGTGTTGCCGCAGCCGCATGGGCGCCATGGCACAAGCAAAGTAGCGGTGTGTCACTCGCGTGACCCGGGAGTGGTGATGTTCTACACTGAAGTGGGCACTGATTGGTCAGCATCTGTCTGCGAGTGCAATCAACACATGGCGACTCTCCTGGAGGCTGAGGTGGAGTGGGGCTGGACATTTTTTTTGCGTGATGCACCCCAATCACATGGCGGCATACGGCAGCCTCAGGGCTGGACGCGCTGTTGTCATTTGCTTGGAGTGGCTGGGAAGCTACGGTATGGCACTACAGATGGCACAATCGATGTTCCATTTGAAGGCACAAAACCGGCAGCAAGCCCAGAGGGTGCCGCCAGGAGAGGATGGTCCGGCATCTCCTGCTACTGGTGTCAGGTTCAATATACATGGTAAGATGGTGAAACCACGAACTGTGCACGAGCTCAACAGCACGGCACTGTGATGGCCACAGGCGGTTTCCATTGCCTCCACAGCCATTCACCGACAGCACCTTCAACGCAGCTATTGCTCATGCGGGGGTCATGCGAGAACGTGTTGGGTCAGGTGCATGGCGTGGATCAACATGGACGTGGGGACTCAGAGGTGCCGTTGTGGGACAGTGAGGCGCGCACCGGATGATTGTGCCTGCCTCCGCAGCGTCTCCGCTGCCCTCCTTGGTGTCGCAGAACTGCAGGCCGGATGGGGACGCGACCAGGTCGCATGCTGCCGCGGCCGCGAGAGCGGGAGCAGTGGTGGTGAGGCTGGCGACAGTGCCAGCGCACAGCCCAATGCCGACGCTACGGCGGCTTGCTGCCGCAGTCACATCTGTCCGGGCTGCAGGACAGTTACTTGGGCGATAGACCTGCATCAATGGGTGGTCGGATGGGTGCTAGGACTGGCCGAGCGTGAGTTGTGGTAAGGGCTGTGGATGGAGGGAGAGTCACGGACGGCCGTGGTGGCTGGACCAAAAAGGTGGTTTGAAGCTTTCAGTGCAGTTACAGCGCATGTGATGTTGTGTTGATGCTGGCGACATGGGCATGGTGCACATGGATCAGGGGTGTGTGCAGTGACAAGGTGGATGTGCTATTGGTTGTCCTGCGACATGAAACGAGGTCAAGGACTCACTAGCTAGCAGCAGAACTTGAGAGAGTGTCTCATAAGTCAATTTGGGCCGTAACGTGGAGCTTTCAGGTGCACAGGGAGTCCCTCTCCGCCTGTGTCCATGTCAGGGACGGAAAAAGGTACGTCGGCCACGCAATAGTTATGAGGGACAGTAGCACTGGCATCTCAAGGCTGTAACGACTTCCAGTTCCTTAGACGTGTTTGTAGTTCGTCTAACCATCCATTTTAAATGCGCGTGGAAAAGTAGCAGTATGGAGCAGAACGCACCATAGCTGCAGCCCTGGTCAAACCTGCATGCATAGCCACAATATCAGATGGTGAGACATGAAGCCATGAAAATGGTGAATCTATTGCTAGAACGAAATCCATTATTGCAGCGGATTCTCAGCTGTTCGTACGAGCGGCGCGGCTGTCGTGGGCAGAGCCTAGAGCCACGACGGCAGCGGTGCAGGGTACAGTGTTGCATTCCAGCTGCCTAACGTGTTGATGCGAGGCCGTGCACTTACATTCGCATGTTCACAGATAAAATATGAATGGTGCTCCTGACACACAGCCACGCACCTTTTGCTGTGCGCATGGGGCATGTCATCGTGTTGTGAATGGAATCTGAGGTGGGAAACTAAGGCCTGCTGCACAAGGACTATACCATTACCAGCTCTGCTAGATAGCAATATTAATCTCGTTTCAGGGCTGAGCTGCGGCTTCTTGCGTGCTTGGAGACGCTGGGGCAGCTGGAGCAGAAGTTGCTGAGACAGCGCGGCTTGCCTCTTGGCCGTGAATGTGGCGCTGTGTCAAGACAAGGCCAAGCGCGCTCGAGTTGGACGACGTGCGAGTGCAAATTTGCTGCTCGTAAAGTTCCGTACTCGTGCGAGAGAATAATTTACTCTGCAACATCATTATCAGCGCGCAGTACAGTCTCGTCGTGCATGCCTGCTGCACCACCATCTACACTGACGCACAAGCATCATTTAAAATCCACCCCCAATATCTGATCTCTACCCATTCATCACGTGCATCATGTTGTGAGGATTGCCCTAGCTGTGCATAGCGGTATCTAACGTCCTCGGTCAAGCGCCGGAACTGGTCAGCCATGACTCCAAGCTCTCTGCTGAACCACATATATCTCATACTCAGATTCTATATACTAGATACTTCATTACAACAATGGCGAACTAGGCGTTTGGGTCCTTTGGAGGCCGTGGGAGGACCCGCCAAGGGCACTGTCGCACTTATCACTGGTGGCACAAGCGGCATAGGAAAGGCGACCGCGGTCGAGCTCGGAAGGAGAGGGGCAATAGGTAAGCCATTAAGCTGATGGCAACGTTGCACAATGTCCATGGCTGTTCCGTATTGGGCATTTTGTGCAGTTATTCTGCCGTGCCGGGACTTGACGAGAGGGGAGGAAGTGGCCCAAGAGATCCGTGTGGCACAAACCGCCGTGGGCCACAAGCCTGATGTCAGAGTCCTCCATTTAAACCTGTCCAGCTTGTCTTCCGTGGAGGCTTGTGTCAAGGATGTCCAGGACCAGAATCTGCCACTGCACATTCTTGTCAATAATGGAGGAATGTACGATTTGGGCGGTGCGCTGTTTGACAAGCATGCTAGCGGGTCAAGACAGGCGGCGTAGCCTGGAACTGTTGCTGGAGAAGCATTTGCCCGTTTTCATTGACTTTGAGCAGCAAACTTGTAGGGAGCAGAAAACAGAACAGCAAGGGCTACGAGCTGCACATGGCCACTAACCACCTCTCACACTTCAGCTTAACGTTGCAACTGCTACCCCTAATGAAGAAAAGCGCAGCGGCATCGCCGGGTGGGGTTCGCATCATAAATGTGTCATCTCATTTACACTTCCTCTCCGACCTGCGTGCCAACAACATGCACTTGGTCAAGTCATTCAGCTCTCAAAAAGCGTACGCAAACAGTAAATGTGCACAAGTATTGTTCACCCGGCTTCTGCGCCGGCACTTGGAGGGCACAGGGGTAGAGGCTTTTGCAGTGCATCCTGGAATCGTTCGCACATCTATCACCAGATCCTTGCCAAAAATTCTCCAGAATGGTCAAGATCTTATAGGATATTTCTACTTCACCCCCGAAGAAGGTATGACAGATACGATCAACATATGGGTGAGAAGAGATTGTTCTGTCATTTTCAGCGTGCAAGCTCTGTGCAGGTGCTCGCAGTGTGCTGTATTGTGCAACTGCAGAAAGTGCACCTGCTGAAGCGCCCGAGACCTGGGGCTATTTTGATTCAGACTGTACACCATTTAAGCCTGGCGTTCAAGCGAGAAGTGACACATTGGCTAGTTTTGTATGGAGGTTTTCAGTGCATGCTGCTGACATTCCAGGTCACCTGGACATCGTTCAAGTGTGATTTGGAGATTGTTTCTGTTATAGAGTTTAAATACGCCATAACTGACAATGGCACCACAAGGAGCAAGTCCTTCCCGGTGGTGGAAGTGAAAAGCGTTTGTGGACCTTGTGCCTAGTGAAGACCCTATTAGTCTTGACAATGAAATCTACCCATTGTGCAAGGCAGACTGTTACATCCCTTGACTGTAGGACATATAATGCTAGCCCAGCACAGATAACTTTCTGTGTTAATATTGGTAATAATGGTGCAGTTTCACATGCCACAATGGAAAAATGGTTCAGCTAACAGCAAGGGTCTGAAAGACAGATACAAGGTTGACCCAATGGTACGAGCATGACTCCAGGAGGCTCTGTGTGGCTTCAAATGCAGGATCAAGTAGTGCTTGCAGCTGCAGCAGCTGCTGCGAAGCACTGGCTTCCTTTGGCATGCGACCTTGGACCCGCGACGCGTCAAGCTGCCGTACAATATGCTGAAGTTGCAAGTATGCCTGAGCCTCTGACATGGTAGGCTCCATTTGCCCAACGCTGTTTGGGTCCAGGGGGCATGCTCCTGGTGCACAAGTCCCCGTCCGCGAGTGCTGGGTTGCCAGGGAGACATCCCGAACAAAGCTGCCCTGCAGATCATCCTCGACCTTCAAGTACCCGTTGTATGTCTGCTTCATGACCTCACGAGCTGCCAACACTGCCTGCATACACTGACGTTGTCATGCACGGCGGGCACGCCTGACCCTTCGATGGTGCGGTACAGAATGCAGGTCAGGAAGCACACCTGGTTGCAGACTTGTGCAGGCTGCATCTGAGACAGGCCCTCCCTGAGCGTGGCACAGCAAGCCTCCCAGCTCGCCCTAGCGGTCAAGTCTGGCAGGGCAACCTTATCCGTGGAGCCATTGACAAGCGACAGGGGAGGCAGATCCGCAAAACGGTCATCATCATCAAGCACCGAGGTCCCGTTCAGCATGTTGTCGATCTGCAACAGAAACACTCTCAGCATCGACACAGCAGCACCAACTTTCGGTCAGTGCACTTCCGCCCTGCTGTCTCCAACTCTCCGCCCCCACTCCACTATAGAGCCTATCAGTGCACCAGCCCCCAACTGGGTGGCATTGCAAACCTAGCATCCGCCGGTATCCCCTTGTAGTAAGCAGCAAGCAGAGGCGCACCGCAGCCAACTTGTCGACCGCGGGCGCTGAGCGCTTGAACGATGAAGGGTCAAGGCCAAGACACTCAGCGAGCCGGGCTTCTGATGTCATGTCCAGCGGTGCGCACAACCGTGACACCACAGGGTGCAGCTGGTGAGACAGGTAGTAGTGTGTGTCCACAACAAGGGCACGGTTCTCCACGATTTCGTCTGGGTGATACGCCCGTGATGCCAGCCCCGCCGGCTTGGCATTCGCGCTTTCCTCGGCGGCCGTGTTTTTGCAGATAACGTATTGCACAACGTTTCCAGCACGCGTCCCGTCTCGGGCACCCCTTGCCCGCATCCGTAGGGCCACCTGCAATCCTGCCCTCCCTAAATGGAACCACCTCCCAAACCACCATGCACTCACTGCCGATCAAAATGACAGGTGGCATCATGCAGGAAGCCGCGCAGCCGAGTCATACATCAGTCACCCACCGAATCTCGTTGCTTCTTGTGATTCAGCAGAGCAAAAACACATGTCAATGTGCGGCAGGGCGCTGCTTACCTGTACGTGAGCCTGGCTCTTTGCATCAGGGTAGTCCTCGGGGTTCTTGGCGAGTTGCTTGGTGATAACAAACTGCTTTAGCTCCACACGGCCTTGCGAGACCTGCTCGTGCACAGTGCGCAACAGGTCGTGCACAACCTCTACGATGTCCTCCTGATCGCGCCCAGACAGGATCTCCTTGAGGCAGGCCTGACCGATGTCACGACTGAGCTGGCACCAGTCCCGACGGACAATGTCAATACCTTTTGTCTCCAGAACCTTCAAGTCAACAAGCATGGTACGCACATGAACATGCGAAGTAAACTGTAGGCGTTAAATGGCCATGGTGTTGCTGCCTGCCAGCGTACATGCATCACCGCAGGTCTCTGACTGGACCAAATCTGACTGAATCAGTGCCATGTGATGGTGACCTCGAATTCAGCATTCGCTGCCATCAAGCAAGCCAGGTAAGACGTAGCGGCTACGTCGAGACTCGTGGCACAGTCATGGACACGACATGTGGTAGAGGATCGGTGCCGACCTGTGTGTGACTGCCAGGAGTTGGCCCCTGCACGAGCTTCATGGCAGCGTACTTTTTCTTCTTGAGGAGAAGCATGCTGGCAAATACGCCGTCAATGTCAATTTCGAGCAGCCGGTAAGCCTTGTTGATTGCGGCTTTGGCACGCTGACCAAGCTGCATCACCTGTGCAACATCTGTGCTGCCTGTGGAGATCATGATACTGTCGGTGTCTCCATAAATCACCTGCAAACCATCACAACTTCTCAGCGAAAGTCTCTAGTGACACATTGAAGCTGGTGTTCAAGTGATCATCATCAGAAAGCCAGCACCAAAGGCAGCTTTTCTGGCAATCATGCTCTTGGGCAAGATGCTATGCCTCTATCATACCACATAGAACAACAACAGCAGTGAGATCAGGGAGACCATGGAGGAGGTGCTTTAAAACCAAGTCGAGCGGATGGAGGAACCCGAATGAATCAAACAACCAGTTGGCGTCCGCACATCAAG
Organism: Ulva armoricana; assembly: GCA_032360965.1. NCBI lineage: Eukaryota > Viridiplantae > Chlorophyta > Ulvophyceae > Ulvales > Ulvaceae > Ulva > Ulva armoricana. The sequence goes on from JAUMHO010058540.1 coordinate 9,304, forward strand.
GTTCAGGCTACCTTGCACCAAGTCCACAGTTCGCTGGAGGATCTCTCTGCCCTGGCATGTGATAAGCTGTGCGAGAGGCTTGGCATAGAAGCGGGATGCTGTGAAGCCAAGGCAGCCGTACATGCTGTTGGCCGTCAGCTTGATGGCTTGCTGGCGGATGTCAAGCTGCTTGTACTTGACGCTGTCCTTGCATGACTTCATGCTGCCCTTGACGCTACGCCTCTTGTGCACAAGACTCTGCACGGAAACCACATTCTGATGCAGCGAGGTGTCCTGGCCAACAACGTGTCGTGGCTCCAAGTGCGGTCTGTTGCAGGCCACGAGCTGCATGCCATATTTGTGTTTGCTGCTGCTGAGACTTACAACCAACCATGTACGGAGGCGCTTAGTTTGTTCTGAGCGTGAAGAGTCGGCGGTGCACCTGGATCACCACGGCCAGTGGAGCCAACTCGTTTCCACTCTGTGGGAGGGCAGGGATGCTGTCGTCGTCCGGCCGTTTGACCGTGGTGAAGCAGATATTGTATTCCTGGATGATGCTTGGATATAGACTGTTGAAGTCAAGCAGTAGAACACACTTGTTGTAGATTCCCTTCTTTGGCTCAAGCACGAGTCCACCTGCACAAGCACGCAACCTCATAAGTGCTGACCAAAGTCTTCTGTATGTGAGTGACTGGAACTGGGGGGTTTTTCAAGCACAAGCGCCAGTCAAGAATATTTCAGGGCCATTGCACATGGTGCTCCAAACCGTGGAGTATGTGATGACTTTCAATCAGTGCCAGCCGTTGCTACCTTCCGATAAGGCATGCCAAATTCTCAGCAGATCACACAACAGTCCTGGACACGCACCAGCGTACTGTGGTCCCTTTGACTTGGCCTGTGGCTTGGCCTGCTTTTCGACACCACCGCCGGCATCATCCTCCTGGCCGCCGTCTGCCCCTTCAGCCACCGCTGTCTTCGCCAGCTTGATTCCAGACTTTCCAGCTCCTTTCTCTGGCTTGTCTGGCAGCAGGAACTTGCGGCGGTGGAACTCATGCAGCAGCAGCATCTCGATACGCTGCGCACGGTTGCCCTGCAGGGTGCGGGACCACAGGAACCCTGACAGTGCTGATAGCTGCAATGTCAACGGGATGGCACTGAGGTACACCGACAGGCCCAGCGCAAGCCATGCATCAGATTCAGCATGCTTCACCAGCTGCATGACGTTGCCAGCATCCTCGCACATCATCCGCACCTGCATGCAGAGTCATGCATTCATCATAGCGCACTGCTGCTCAGCCGCCGCTGACAGAGCTGCTGTGCGGACTCAAGCGGAAAGGGGCCACACCTGCTGAGGATGGATATCCATGCGGTGCTGGTTGAGAAGCTTCCCGGCAAGATGCCCGAGCGAGTATTCCACCTCCCTCAGCAGGTCGCGGCTGCACACGTATGTATCCAACAGAAGCCGCCCTGCCATGCAAGCCAGCACTCCCTGCACAGAAATTGAACACGTGGATGTGATGGCATCAATTTACCTGCAATAATTCTTTTCAGTGCTTTTTCCAACACAGAAAGACAAAGAGAAAACAGTACACACACGTGCGAAGGCCCATAGCTTCAAGTTGCCAAGCACTGTAGGCGTCAGGAATGAGGATGTTGAGACGGGCACGCACATGAGAAGCGCCACCACCATACATGTTCCCACCACCCGATAGTGTTGGCATACGGTTACGCTTAAGCCGGCCGACACGGCTCCACATTGGCACCTTGTGGTGCTGCAGCCGCTGCAACAGGATCTGCACATCCCAGCAGCCGATGTTGTGTCCGATCACCATGTCCGCATCAAGGCCCTGCCAGCGTGCCAGCAAGTACGCCAGCAGTGCTCGCTCGGTCATCTGTGCTGATACGGCATCACCCCCGTTTTGGCGACTGCAGCGCCCATTCTCAGCCTGCACACCCGCTCACACTTCCTAATTGGCTTTGCCAACCACGTTAGAGCCCGTTGCATTAGTCAGGTCAGGAGTACAGTGGCTCGTGTCGGGCATGGCTGACCCACCGCACAACCTTGTTTGCAAGTGCTAGGCAGTGGACGGTGTCACAGTTGCCATGTTCCGTTGAGAGCACAGGGCGTAGCCAGAAGATGCCTGGCTTACAACTCGTGGCTCCCAGACTGAGGGGCCTGAAGAAGAACATGTCCGGCATCACACATAACACAAGTGGGCCTTGCCTCACAGGAAGCAAGTGCACCTTGACGAGATTCGGAAGGCCGGGAGGGCAGGCCAAACCCCCGGGTGGGCAGACAATGCTCAGGCGTTGAATGTTTTGCGCTCGTTGCCAGGCATTCATGTCCAGTGGTCGGTCCATTGGCACTGTCATATGCAGAACTGAAACACCGACAATCTCTTGCGCCTTGTCTTTGGCATCAGGTACAGTTTTCACGTTTATTGCCGCCACACGCAGCGGGGGCAGCGGCCCCGGCTCGCTCACCGGTGATACAGCCTTGTGGCCTTGCACAATGTACTCGACCTGCATCCATGCACGGTGGCCTTTTTACTCAGCACATGTCGAATCATGCAGCAATTTGTGATGCAGCCGTCAGGAATGACCCACATCATGAAGCAGTCCCCAGCTGCAGGCTCCCCAGCTGCAGGCTCCCTTTGCACTTGCCCAATTAAGGACACGCTTGCTGTGCAGCTTCCAGACGGCACATTTTCTCCAGGTGCATTGAAAACAGATCAGCAACTGGAGATTGCTCCAAGTGTGCCCACCTTACACCAGCTAAGCTGAGCCTGCAACTCCACCTGCTCAGGTGCCTGCAGATAGAGCCAAGAGGGTCCCATGATCTTGCGTTTCAGCTGTAGCATCTCAAGTGGCGTCTGCGCGGTGCCCAGGATCGCAGTGAAGTTGCGACCGCTGATTCCTGATGGAACTGAACCAGGGGCAGCATCGCATGACACTTTGAGAACCCACTGTGTGCCATGTGGGACACGTCCGTCCTCAAATGCGTATTTGCGCTGCACCGGCTTGAAAGTCATCTCCGTGCAGTGCTTGCTGAGCATTTCACGTAGCTCCTGCTTTAGCTCGGTGCAGTGCTGATGGAGCATCTTTAGGAGCTTTCCTTTTGCAGCCTGCCCTTGTTCGACTTCTTGCTGCAGCCTGCGACATCAATCAATCTTGGCTCTGCTGGTCGATTGTGGTCTATTTCAACCTGCTGGCCTACTAGAATAACATACGGCTAAACTTGCACAAGCCATGTGCTTGCACCGGACAGTCCTTCACGGAGTCCATTCAGCAGCACCACTAAAGCACATTGCATGATTGTGCCAGCAAGTGCAAGAAGGTTGACAGGTCGCTGCACATAGCGCACCTGGTGATGTCTCCATCTGGGTCCTGGAAAACGAATGGCTTCGGCACCACGTACAGGCACTGCTTCATGCCCTTGACGCATACACATGCCGAGACATACTCCGAGTTCTGTTTAACCTTGCCAACCATCACGACAGTGCCAATCATTGCTGGTTCGTACAAAGCATCCATGAAGAAAAAATGCATGGTGCTCCCATCCTCTGCAGGACTGGTATCGGGTGCAGCGTCGTCTTGACCCATGTCATCTTGGACATCCACCTGATTCTTTTGGTGCTCTTCGTCTACGTCCATGCCCTTTTCCCCTTGCACTTCTTGTCCAGCTGTTCCGGCCACCGCAGCTTGCCATCCGCTTGCAGGCCCTGGGAGGGCCTCCGACTTTTCAGGCAGGACACACATGCGGCGCTGAACAGTAGTTTCTACATTGTTGCTTGGTTGCTGCTTTGCATCGCCTGCACTCGGAAGCTCTGGTATGTCAGCATCTGCAGCTGTTGCAGCTGTGCTCCCGTTCTCCACTTCGGCAGCACTGAGCAGACCATTCTGAATGTAGCCATCAGCAGCTGCAGGCTCAGGCATGACTTCCACCGCCGGTTCTCGTTCAATATCCATGTGGGGCGGTTCATGCAATGGACTGGCTGCGGGTGCCTGCGGTTTAGGCAGCGATAACTGTGGTCTCTTGGCGGAAGTCGATCTGCAATCATTGAGAATTTCGTGGTCCGGTCACAGAACATATCACGAGCTCTTGAAAAAAGAATTTGGTGTCCACACATGAGTTTTGGTCGCTTCGGCTTGGATACATGCTGTGCACAGTCAAGCTCGCTTAACATCTGTTCAAGCATGCCATCGTCCTGACTCTCTTCTATCTGACGCTTCTTAGCTGCAGTCACATTTCAAACCACTCAGATCATCCTTATCTTACTGACGAAGAACAAAACTGTCTCGGGAGTCGTACCGGTCGCGTTGGCCCACATGGCGTTCATGCGGTCCAGAGCTGCAGAACGTTTCTTGGCATCCAAGGCTCTATCTACATACAGCCTGTATGTCAAGCATAATATCAAGATTGGTTGACATGGCTGTCTACGCTGGTCGCACCAGCGTTGCTCTTTCCGGTTTCAGGTGCCTTGTGTTCGGAGCCGTCCTCCGTTTCATACGCATCGTCATGATCGTCATCTGATTCTTCCTTCAGATCATCAATATCATCTTCTAGACCAACTACGTCTAAGACTTTCTTCTCTCCGGCCTTGACCGCTCGGAGCGATGCCAGCGCTGCAGCAGCCTTGCTTACCTTCTTTGCTCGCGCTGAGCGCTCCATCGCCACGACACGAGCCAATTATCTTAAAGAATGTTGTTGAAGTACACAGTAAGGAATGACGGCAGCCTGAGCTTTAAAATGGCAATCGGGTCAGGCATGTGCCACACGCAGGTCAAGTTTTATTCTTGCCCAGGCCGAGACGAGAAGTGAGGGATAACGCCATGCCGACAGGGAAACGGCTTGAGTTTTGCGCTGAAGGACAGGCACATCCATAGCTTTCGAAGCGGCTGCTCAAGTCAGGCACCCATCCGTGCCTGGAATTCAAACCAGAAAGAATGCGACGTGTCGGGGGATCTGTGCTGAAGTACCTGAGTACCTCCTGTAGACACTATAACAATAGACAAGCATATACAACAGCTCGAGTGAAAATGTATGACTCTTGCAACATGAGAGATCAACACACAATTTAGATCTACAATTACGTACGAAAACATCTTGCATGGCTTCATGTGAATCAGGGCCGCCGCTCGCAGCTCATGATTGCGTACTCATTGTTTCATGACGCATCGTCCTGGAGGATTTATGCGAATTGCAACCGTACTTATGCCGCAGGCACCAAAAGGCGGGAGCTCCAGACAATTCGATCCAGCCACCCATCTTGCCAACTGCGAAATTCAGCACGTCCAAAGTGGCCTGGTGTATCAGATCAGTTGAGTGGCAATTTACAATTTACTTGGCTTCCAGGCTGTGAAAGATAAAGCAAGTGATTGCCGGTTTCCTCGCGCTTTATTTGTGATGCCTACCACACGCAAGTCTATGTTGTAGCGAGTGTTCTTATTGCAAACGGAATCAGGACAAACAGTTTCGCACAGCCTATGCGTATTCGTTTGATCGGATACTGCTTACAGTCTGCAATAGTCACGTTGAGAAGGTTACATCGTTTCCAAAAATATGTTTTCAAGGGCGATGGCCGATGCAGTACAGAGTACAGTCCTGTCCGGGGTCACCGTCGCAATGCAGCTCGCATGCTGTGCCAAGCCGTACGTCACAACATGGCTTAAGTATGGCGTCATTCCACATAAGAGTTTTCGTCTTGCTTGTACACTGGGTCAAGTTTGTCTTACATGACTTGGTGTGACAAAGCCACCGACTTGATGTGACACCACTGATGAACGCGTTCACCACCCATCCACACCACGCCAAAGCCATTTCTGCGTTTCTGCCTCCGAAACATGTTTCACCTAAGCTCACCTGTGACAGATCTCTTGCATTGTGTGCCACGTGTGACAGAGTTGCAAGTACCACAAGTGATGCACCTGGAGGGCACAGAGATGCAGGGGGGCAGAGCCGCTCTGCCTGGCTTCCATATTGCCAGTGAAGATTGGCATCCATAACACAACCATGCTCGCGTCGTGACTGCGAGGTTCTCCTGCATCTATCCCCAGGTAGTGGCCATCCGGGTACACGAGGCAGGTCCTGGTCAGGAGTCCATCCCGTCTGCTGTCATGAGTGCATAGCGACAGGCCCGTGCTCATAGGTATCGCTTAAAACCTTTTGAGATGCAAAAATTGAACCACATTTATCCTCCATAAACTATGACGTAAGTAGTTGGGACAAATTCCACCATAGTGGAGAGCTGGCACTGCTTCAGGCAGAAGTTCAGAGTTCATTGAGGCAACATGCACGATTCACCCGGGACCAGCGTCAGGAAGAGTATCGATACACTAAGCTTCAACATGCATGGCTCAGTGCAACCCCAGAAACGAACGTAATATCGATCCGGGGTCACCGAAGATGCGATGGACTCTGCTGACTGCATAGATCGTTTACCTCTTCGTAGAAATGCACAAATAAGCTAGAGCTTAAACGTGCTTCTCGTCTGCTATTGTTCAACACACTATAGCAAGCATTCACTTGACCTGGATATTGACGGCACAAGCAAGTTGACATTGTTTTAGTGTAACAGCAAGTCGCACATCTGCCGGGTCATGGCAATGACTGTGACCCAGAATCTACCAGCGATGATCAACAGTGCATTCTAATAGCCGTCCTCGCCTGATTCATCAGTAGCAGCACCTTCCTGCATTCATGAGACCGATATCACCCCCCCCCCACTGCTGCAGCATGTGGCACTGCTGTAGCACACAGCCAGGCATCTTCAGAGGCAACCCTAAGAACACACCTCATCTGATGATGCCTGCTCCTCACCTTCAGAGCTCCCAGGGCTGCCCCAGGCGCCTGTGAAGATAGGATAAGCATGATCATCTAGCACAAACAAACCGTCGTCATCCCGCGCCTCGACTAACTCAGACTCCTGCTCCCTAGACCGCAACAGGAGCCGCTGCAAGTGGTTGATATCCTCTGTGTGTGGATACGTCAATAAGAAGGCGCCCAATCTGTTTGGATGAGATGCATCTTGCCTCTTCAATGCAGAAATGAAACGAGTGGGCTGCTGCAACCCGGTCAACCATGAACAAGTTGCAGCGCAGCATGGCATGCCAGCCAGTGCTGCTGTGGCCTTACTGCTCGCCACGGAATCCCCAAGGCATGCATGCCTCTGCGAACATTGCCGCTGCAACAGCACTGCTGTCGTGGTAAGGGCTGGGCATGCTTGATGACGCTCAGAGCGTACGGCAGCATGCATTGCAACCCATGCAAGGCTGGGAACAGCTGCCCATGGGTCTGCTGGAGCGCAGCTCTCGACTTCGGTGACTGGGTGTTGCAGTAGGAAGAGGTCAGTCCCCGCTGTATCTGTCGGCAAACCAGCAACAAGCTGCTGAAGGTGCCGTTTCACCTCTACAATGGCTTGCTGAAAGTGGTGAGCTGTCAACCACGTCTTCTGCATCTGCTGCCAGCCTGCCAGCACTTGAGCTGTTGCATTTGTAAAGATGAGAGTGGCTATTGGAGATGTTGGCGGGGGGCATGCGTTGCGAAGGATGCAGTATGGTGCCTCAGCAGGTGCGAGGCGCAAAGGGCACAGAGCTGCAATGGAAGCTAAGGCTGTGCAAATTGCCTTCAGTCGCCCCGGATCTGCATCTGTGTTCGACAGTGGAATGATGGAAAGCCTCTGTATTGTGTCTGGCACAGCAGCCTTCTTTTGATCGATGTCACTTTGAGTAGTGATGCACATGTCTGACATCCGTCTCAGCTCGCAGCTGTAACGCCGGCATGCATGATTGATCACATGACCCGCATCTGGAGATTCTGAAGCTGCCAAGATTTGAAGGATGCTTTGATCGAATTCGAATCCCTCCTGCTCATTCAGAAAGCGGTCCAGCAGGGCAGGGTGTGCTGGCAAGCGCGCTTGCAAGAGACCTGAAAGACTCCCCCCGCCCCGGATAGCGGACCTAAAACCATCAGTGGTACCAATGGACGTTTTAAAGCGTTTGGGGCCTGTTTCATTGGCCGGGAGGACGTCTTGCAACTTCTTCTTCAGCAAACGCTTCAATTGAGGCAAGTGGGCTTGCGCTGTGGCCTTCGCACGGCCTTGCGGCAGCTTCGAAATAGACCGATTTAACAGCTTCTTGGCATGATGTAGAGTAACAGACTGCCCACTGCTAACCAAAAGTTCCACGACATTTTCAACGAACACGTCGGCCGGCAGCTCCTTCATGTTTTTCATGCGAACCGGTCGCTGTAGGAACGAGTCTGGCAGGAAATAGACACGCAAAGTAATATTTGATCCTGTTGGACTGATAACGTGCACACTATACCTGGATCTAAGCCTGAGCCCTGCTATACGCGCTGGTATATTTTCTGTACCGCTTGTTTGAACACAACGACCACACCCAACGTGCGTTTCAGTAGTATATCACAATTATTTGTGGTCCTGCAATGGAAAGTAAAGTCTTGTGCCTGTCAAGTGTACGTTAAGCACCCGCTTGGCAGGCGAATGGTCGTCCCAGCCCGACTGCATGCATGTAGCTGTGCTGGGAGCACATTAATACATCCCAGCAACATCCTGTCACAGTCGGTACATCGCCATGTAAAAATACTGTCGAGCTTCCCTGTTTGTACGGCGCAATGAAGTACGTTGCATGGCATTCCTGTCTATTTGCGATCATGAGTTCAACAGCATAGCGTTACAGCCCGCGCCAATACGCTGTCACAAGTAACAGAGGATCCTTTGACTTTAATTTCGCGTGAATCTTGCTATTATGATTTGGCTGGGGGAGGACACGTGGTTATTGCGGTTGATCCGCCTGTGAAGTTCAGCTACACTATGTCTCGCAAAGTAGAGAACGCAAACTCCACTGCAGCTGTAGCTGGGGTGAAAGGTGTCCCCCCGGGCTATGAAGTGTTACGGGGTTGTGGGGAAGGCACCTTTGGACAAGTTTTCCTTTGTAAATCTGACACAGGCAAGCATGTGGCAATCAAAACCATTAAGCAGGAAGGATCAAAGCAGGTCAGTTTCCCCTCTCCATGTGTTCGTACTGGTGTCACTCACTTCCGCAAGATGTCTGGTGCTGCAGGAGACGGAAGGTGTACCACTGGCAACCATACGGGAAGCGTCTTTGTTGAAGGAGCTGTGGCATCCAAACATTCTACACCTGGAGTCTGTCTACGTGAACAACAATTCGTCTGACTTTGCCCTCTCGTTGGTCTTTGAATTTGTTGATCATGACCTACATGAGATCATGCAGGTGCGCAATCCATCAGTAGAATGCACGCGGCATACTCACATGGCAGGTCATCCATTGTTGTGTGCTGCAGATTCAAAAAAGCCAATCTGGAAGGCAGAAGCAGCTGCCCGACGAGTACTTCCCCTCAGAAATGGTTTGCTCTATTATGTGGCAGGTGCTGCGTGGATTGGAGTATCTGCATACCAATTGGATCATACATAGAGATATGAAACCTTCCAACATTTTGGTGACTGGAATGGCGGACTCTAGTCCAGGTAACCTTTTGCCTGCTGCTGCTCAGCTGTGCCACTACAATCGCAGTCTACTTGTGACAACACCGCATTGACATGCCAGCGGGTATGCAGGGCAGGTCCGTATTGCAGATTTCGGGCTGGCACGCGTGTACAGGAGTCCATCACGGCCGCTTTACGAAAATGGGGTGGTGGTCACGATATGGTATCGTGCACCAGAGCTACTGCTTGGAGCGACGCACTACACTCCCGCAGTCGACATGTGGGCTGCTGGGTGTATTTTCGGAGAGCTTCTCACTCTCAAGCCGATGTTCCCAGGCTCTGTATGGTCCCGACCATTTTCCTGTAGATGTGTGGCGGTGCATTTCAGAGTATTATGCTTGTGCTTTAGCAGATACATGTGTGACAGGATATAATGTAAGCGCCGCGGAGCTGCTCTGACTGCTGCTTCAAGCCCGTTTACAGTATGTTCCACATGCAGGAGGTTCGAGAGCCCCTGGACGCTTTCCAGCAGAACCAACTGCATCGAATCATGTCCATCATGGGTCACATCAATGAGGAGGCATGGCCAGGCATCACCGGTACTTTTCACTGGAAGCGCAACACCCAGGACATCCGGACACCGAGGCCGGAGTATCAAGAACGCCTTGAACAGCACTTGTTGCAGGCAAATCCCAACTTGAAAACTGATCCGCGGTTTGTTCATGCCGTGGACCTGGCTCAGAAGTGCGACTTTTTCCTGTGCATGTCTACCCCTGCGGTGGAGATGTATTCAACCACGCATGCACCTGAAGGCCTTTGCATCACCCTTTGCAGGCTGCTCCAGTACCATCCTGGCAAGCGTCTGACTGCTCAGGAGGCACTGAACCATCCGTACTTCAGGCATGATCCCTTGCCTGGGATGAACTGCTATCCACAGGGATATAATTTGCGGATCCCCACAAAGGTTGTACGGGATGGCCAGAAGAAGAAAGCAACAGCTGGTGCTTCCAACGCTGCCAGTGGTGGTGGGGCAAATTCAGCAAGACCAGCTCAGGGCACAGTTGCAGCGCGTGCAGCCAATGCCATCCCTTCAGGTAAAGCTAAACCGTCCGGACTGTCCAAAACCACTACACAGGTTGTCAAAAAGGTGCAAAAAAAGCCTGGTGTGACGAAAAAGGTCAAGCATGGCAAGGTCTGAGGATTCCGAAGAGTGTTCCTTGCAGATTCCCCATTCCCCACGCTCGCCAGGTGTGCACCATGTGTAATGGGGATTTGAATCCCTCATTGCTGTGTCTCGTATCAGCTTGGTGACCCATGTCAACTAGTAATATGTATGTGTCGGGTGTGCTGCAGGTGTAGATATGAGAGGCTGTGGAGACGGGTGCAGTGCCTGTTCAGAGACATCTGACCTAGTTTCAGTAAGCTTATTTACAGGCGCAGGCAGTGTGACCAGATGCAACTTTTTCGAGTGCGTGCGAGTTCTCCACTTCTTGAGAACCGGCAGAATCAGTAGTTTATTGACTTCTCAGTGAAGCCCAGATGCATGATAGATCAGCATGTCCTACTATGCAGCAATCCTTGCATATGACTTGGTACATTGTAACTAGCGACGCTTCACATTGACTGCTGTGACATTTACTATGAGACCTACTCCCACTTTCCCTCGTTGTGCAACCAGTTGATAACCGGCACACACGCTTATAAATTTCTCATTCTAAAGCCCGAATTTCAGATCGGACAACTCCGGTCAGATTAAGAAGCTCACTCAAAAGTCTATCTCTACGCCGTTTGACTATCTGACCTGCTGTGTCAACTGTGTACTCGTGAAATACACACAAACAAGGGACAACACCGTACCTGTCACAACGCACGTTTCATAATAGCATCTTGGATTTCTTTCATAGACAGCTGCTTTGTCTCAATCATACACAACAGGCAGAACAAAACAGCCACCATATTGAAGACCACAAAAGCACTGTAGGTCCAACCCAGTCCATACGCCCGTACAGCAATGGGGAAAATTGCCACTACAGTAACGTTGGAAGCCCAGTTTGCTGCCATCGCAGTCGACGCCACCAGACCCTTGATGTCGGATGACAGGATTTCCGACATGTACATGAATGACACCGGACCCGATCCAATCGCGAACGATGCGACGAATCCCAGCATTGCAACTGCCAGCAATGATGCTGCATCGGTGACCCCTGCAACAGCAACACCTTGTATGTTAACTTGTGTAAACGCACAATTCAAGCGCTGTACCAATACCTCTGGTGTGCTTCTATGTGTCCCATGCAGGACCGAAACATCCACGAAGTGGCAGAAGCGACCAAACGTGTGAGATCAGTTCAAGTGGGCTCGCACCTGCCACCGCCAATACTGCCAGTGATACAGCACATCCAGCGTGGCTCAGAAGTAGGATGGGGCGGCGACCGTGCCGGTCCACGAGCCCAGCCGTACAGAGTGTCATAATGGTGTTAATGAGCCCAACCAGGACCGTGGCCATGATTGGGGAATCTAGGCCTGCATCCCGTAGAATGTCTGCCGAGTACAGCATGACAGTGTTGATGCCTGAGAGCTGCTGGAAAACGGCCACAGCCACCGCAAGGAAGGCTGAGTAGCGGTACTGCGGCGTGGACAGTATCTGACGCAGGCTGACGGCAGGTCGTGGGAGGCCTTCCTGCACAGGTCAACTGCTTGAGCTGCATGATGAGTACAGTGTGGCAATGCCACCACTGTGTCGCGGCTATGCATGCTGTCAGCGATCCGGAACGCCATGATTCATTGCTCGACTGGAAACGGCTTATGTATCACAGGTGGTCGGACTCAATCAAGCTCAAGAATGAGCGGCCAACGGCGTCTGGAGGTGGCTGGAGTGCAACATTTCATAGAACCAGCAACGGCCAAATGTTACTGTCTGGGGCGGCTGGGACGGCCGTGCATGGCTAGATGGCATTAAAGCAACGCGCCTCCTCGATCGTTGGCAGTAGAGGTTCCACTTGTAAAGCGGCTGTGTCTGTGTGGAATGGCACTTCCACTTCTAGCGAATCGGCATGTGATCCCAGCAATCGAGCACGGTTGATATGGGCCTGGGAATAGTGTTCATGGTGCTCTAGCCAAGCAGGACTCTCCACACTTCTGGCCAGAGTAGCGATCTGCACAAAATTGAGGATTGGTGTTGGTGCGCCCCTGCATCGGCGCACAGGCAGCAAAGCGACTGCCTAAGACACATCAAGGACCAAGCGTTCGAATCCAGTGGTTACAACTGCGACTTTGAAGAAGCAGGAAAACGTATATGTCCAGGCAAGCACATTGACAGACGAGTGCCAGTCTGAACATGCTCACTTGCTGCCTGCACCTGTGACAAGGACACCAAGGTGCCAATGATGTGTACTGCACGCCACCACTGCAGAGCGTAGGAGGCGATGGTGATCTCCTCGACGTTATGCTCATATGGCAACCCCAGCAGGTACGCCATCAAGAGTCCCAGACAGATTGACAGCTGCGTGGCACAGGACAGAGCTCCACGAATGACCGGCGGTGATATTTCTGCGATGTAGCGTGGGCACAGTACAGTACAAGCACCACATCCTGCATAAGTAAATTCAGTGTCGGACAACTGGAGACTTGTATCACGACAGCGGCAATGCTTCACTCCACAACGTTTGCAAGACTGGAATCAACCACCTCAACGTATACGAGGACATTCATGAAAGGCATCGAAAGAGGACGCAGGGAGCAGGAGGTGGCGCAATGGAGCATACCAAGGCCAGCAACAAGGCGCCCTATGGACATGATCCACAAAGCTGCAGGCCCATACGCTGCGGCGCAAATGGCAGTACCCACTGCGCCACAGGCTGCTGTCAACATTTGTGCTTGTATCATTCCCACTGAGTCGGCCACCTTTCCAGCGCCTAGCGCCCCAAACGCTGCACTGACGATCAGCAGCACCATCACAAATCCTTCCTGCCAAGAGAGCAGCGACAGGTCTTGCTTCAAGTGGCTCATGCATGGATTAAGTACACCAAGATCAAATCCGACCTTGAGACCCCCGAGAGAAGCCGCTACCAGCGACACGGCCAGCGCCGTGGGGAAGGTCTGAAACGGCGTGGGAGCCATAACAGAACCGAGACACGACTGTCGCTCGAGGCTACACTACGCTCGAATGATGTGTTGTCATCTCTTGCAGAAATATATTCGATGTATGGATTGCGACGGCGCCTTGATCCACCGCTGTGTTCGCAGTCGAGGTGCAAGAGAGATTCGATGGCCCATGGCTCACACCCAACAAAACCAAAGATATGCTGCGTAGCTGCAGCAGAAAAGGGCTCCCGATCGCCTGTTCCTAAAAAAATTCAAAGCCCATTCTGCTCTAAGGCCTTCTCGTCACTAGCCAGGACCGTCCGCATCATGCATTGAACAACGATACGGCCGTCCTTGTTCGATACAAACAGGCTGACTTCAAGCATAGCTGTGCACAAAGTGCTTTCCGCTTACCTGATGAAACTGTCAACCAGCCTCGCACGCATGAGCGCTGCGCTGACAACTTCCAAAGTGCACAAATCATGATTCACCCCCGCGCGCGCGCCCCCGACAAAAAAAGGGGGCCACTATGTGTGGCTTGTAAGAAGAGAACGATACATCTCTTGCCATATACCGTGCATGGGCTCTGATTAAGGCGACTTCACAGCCTTTGGCAAGTTGGGTGGCGATGCAAGTACTAATCATGATGGCATAGCATCGCCAGACGCTCAGACCGCATCACATGCGTTGAGCAATCCGGTCGAGCCAATGGATGAGGCTCAGCACCCGCGTGCCCACGTACAGGGCGATGCTGCTGCCCAATGCAATGAGAAGCACATAGTTTTATACATGCACCAGGATCCCCTAGATTCCTGCTTCTGATCAGACCACTGCATCACCATCGGTCCCGGTTGCCCGAGGTGTCAATGTCCTTATGGATACGGCGATGTAATCATACATACATACCATCATCCTGTTGCAGTAGTCTAAATTGCCCATACTCGAGACGACAGTGGATATCGTTGCTGACACTAAATGAGGCAGTGGATGTACGAAGATGCTTACGCTGAATCTACCTGGCTGTCCCATAACTACCTGGCCTGAAGCCATGCCTTCCAGCAGGCGGCCATTTCTTGGGCAGCATTGGCCACTACACATACTCAGCACTGACCCTGGCTCCCCGATGTCCCGGCCAACAGCTTGTACCCCGCTTCACCGTACGTAGACGGCTCTGTACTCGATCATACGCGCTAGAAGTGGCTTTCTTCAGGGCTGCTTTGCACTGGGCACGCAGCCAACCACACCAGCTGATCCGTGGTGCAACGCCTTCCGCAGAATGCTGTACTGGCGCCAGCAAGCATCCCGGAGTTTTAGCAGTGCTCTCTGCAGCTGGTAAGCCTGGCACCTCGTACCAGCTGGGCGGATGGCTGCCTGTGATGCCGCTTATGGCTGGAATGTCCGACGATGAACCGTCCGAATGCCGTGGGCTCCTGTCCTCCTTATCGGGAGAAGCAGTGCTGGACAGCATGGAGGGAAAGGCCTCCAGCATGGGGCCACTCCCGCCAGTGGCTCCCTGCAGCTCTGGCTTGGAACTGACACAAGGCTGTGGCACCAGTAGCACAGCACTCGTGACTTTGAACAGGTGGAGCAGGGGATGAGGCGGGCACCGGAACTCCCCCTCGACGCTTCTGATAGTCTCAGGCACGCCAGCGTCTACGCTAGTAATGATGCGGCCCATTAGCCGGTACGCTCGCACACACAGCATGCGATGGGACGGGTTAAGCTCGCAGAGCCACAGAGCCGAGTTGACATACAGGTCGGGAACACCAGACACGGTGTTAGCAAACAGCTCGATTATGGACCCGTCTGCGGCCATCCTGACAACGTCTTCAAAGCATAGCCTGCTGAACGGATTGGCCGAGCTAGCCGCCAGAAGCATCAGGATGCCGGCACCATAAGCGTCGTGCTGAGCGCGCACAAAGTATTCCCCTCGCTGACCAAACAGCTGTAGCACCTCTGGAGCAACGTTAAAGACAGAACCCAGCATGCTCTTGAGGTTTGCAGTCTCCTTGTTTTTTCCTGTATGCACGAAGCATGATTGAGTTCCTGTGTAGACATAACACCCGATACAGGCCACAATTGGAGCAGGACCACAGGGACAACCTGAGCCGTGAAAAAATTTGGGCGATGCAAGACCGCACCAACGCAGCAGGCGGATGTGTTAAAATCTGAGATGCGGATGTCGCCATCCTGAATGTCGTCCAGCGACTCGAGGGGCCGCACAAGCAGTGCATTCTTGGGGGCCACGTCGCAAATGGCGATGAGCGCTTTGTTCATGACAGCAATACCACCCAGGACCTGCTGCGCTAGGCAGAAGAGCGCCATATGCGATCGCACGGGCGGCTGCTGCTGCAGCCATGCCCGCTGGAAGTGGGCTTCGAGGGCGCCACCTGCACGTGCACCTGCCGCCACTCTGCAGGGCCGTGCACATGGGAGAGGGGGCTCAGGCCATAGAAGCACACACTAGATACAGTGCCAGTCAGGGCCACGCATCGGGATAGGATCGGGATTGGTAGTGCCCAGCTGTCGGAATAGGTAGCTAGCATGGTTCACATGTACATGCGTACACTGCTCCAGGGTCAGATCAGGAGTTCGCAAAGCGCGGGGGCGACAAAGGCTTGTGTTCTGCGCACCTTCGCAGTACTCAAACAAGCCTCCAACGAGGCGGCCCTGGCCACTGTGGGCGTCGCGGTCCACCACAGAGCCATATGGCTGGATAACGTAGCGGGCCGCATGCTCCCACATGGTCCCTGGCTTGGCGCATGCATGGGCCGAATAGCACGCGTCCATCTCCACGGCATGCCTGCTTGCCGCAAATTCATCTTGCACGCCAGCGCGATCAGTCTTGAATGCGAGCTTCCCAAACTCTAGATGGTGCACCTGGAATACCTGCAGCAGGAGGCTCGGGTTTGCGGTCGTGTGTGTGCGCGTGCGGCTGATATGTGCAGGAAAGCCGGGCATGGCGTAGACACAGAAGCATGAACGGGTATCTCCATAGCTCCATGCAACCGGAAGCTCCAGCTCCATGCAACTGGAAGCCCCAGCTCCATGCAACCGGAAGCCCAAGCATGGCTGGGAGCAGTACGTGCTGCTCCCAGCCATGCATGGAAGGATGTGACCCTGCAGCGGGTTGGGAGTGTGAAGTGGCAACAGAGTCAGATGAAGCGAACCGTGGCACAGCTCCCTTGACCGGCGGTTGCTTCAATGCGCAGAGTGGCTAGGTCTGCCGTAGGAACGCAAGGTGCATCTGACCGGATGATGTCATCCGCGAGCATCTCACCGCGTGTAGCCGTCTGGCACAGGCCCCACGCAGTGGCGTTTGTGGCAAAGAGGCTGGCCATTGTGCTCGAGGTCACTCGGATGTGCTCTTCCTCTGAGACAGAGTCCGACAGCGTAGGCAGGAGAGGAGACGCCATGGTACAGGATTGCAGGGTCATTGTGCATTCACAGCCTGCACCCAAGCAACCAACAGACAGTGAGTATGAGCACGTGCATGGTTGAACTTCGCAAATGCAGGGCTGTGTGTGCCGTGGTGGGGCCATAAAGCTGAAGGCCGCCAGGGACAGCGGATGATCAGTCAGCCCTGTACATGAGGGCATGTGAGTGACTGTCGCAGTGCATGACGGCCAAAGTAGCAGACCCAAGGGTAGTCGTCGAGGCATCCATTGCACGTCACGATTTGGGGCGTGAGTTTGCACGCGGTCACAGCGTTACACAACAGACAGGATTCGGCACAAACGAGACCGGCATGAGCCAGCCTACATCTGCAACTGACGCACAGCGTTTACAAAATTGGCCGTGCGAAACAAGACACGGTGCCAAGATGTCGAAGTGCACGCTAGCTATAACAGCCCACCATATATAGCACCGAGAGGAATCGCAGCATAACGTTCGCTTGTAAATGCCCACGTCGACGCTCGCAAAATTAACTGATCGCGACATCCATGGCCGCAGAGATCTTCGAGGTAGATTGCAAGCTGACGAGTCGACGCCGGAGAACGCACAACTCTACGTCATCGCTGTTGGCTTGTGTGCATAACGATGTTTCGGGTAGCGGCCCTGCAGCTGGCGAATCGGAGGATATACATGCCGGGCTCTACAGCGCAAGCTGCACATGTGCAGGTGTAGCGTGCATCCAGGTATTTCATGGTAAAGGTCAATACATACTCTTCCGATATCACAAATTACAACTCACTTACCGATCAGTAGAAGAATGCGCTAGAGCAAGCTGTGTGACACGCTGATGTTTTGATCGATGCCTCGGAGGCCACAGATGTCGGTCGGCCAAGCTTGCCATCCGATGCAACGAGGATGACAGACACGCACCTGATACAGAAGTATACTGAGAACTTTAGAGCCCGACGGTTTCAGGCCAAACAATGTGGGCAAACTTAGAGCTGTAGCCAGTGAGTTAAACGTGGCTGCCCACGTAACCTAGCTGAATGAGGTAGGGTGTACTATACGAGGAATG
The DNA here is from genome assembly GCA_032360965.1 of Ulva armoricana. Classification (NCBI taxonomy): domain Eukaryota; kingdom Viridiplantae; phylum Chlorophyta; class Ulvophyceae; order Ulvales; family Ulvaceae; genus Ulva; species Ulva armoricana. Next base: position 27,304 of record JAUMHO010058540.1, read on the forward strand.
CAACAGCATCATGAGCAAGCAAACCTCGAGACTTGTGTTTGGTGTGCACGATCGTCACCTTCGGCATCTGTGCGTGCTATAGGTAATAGCTGTCTTCTCGTGCTGAATCGCGCGTCACAGCGCAATTTACGCCACAAGCCACTGGTGGACACTACCATGCATGCAGCTCTCCTATGTACACGCTCTCCTATAGGCCTATGTACACGTTCCTATGTACACGTTCGAACTCACGGCGGTCAGGAGGGCTCAGTTTCTATGCATAGAACCTGGGATGTATATGCATGGTTGCCACTTCCCATGCAGTCTAAGCTTGAGAGTTTCTGCGGACTGGCAGAATCGTCAGCTGCAGTGCCGTTGCCGTATACGCGTAGGCCTAGGGGGCCTGACACTCCACCTCTCACCACGTTCACCCGGAGAGCACAAAGTCGGGTTTCCCAATCGAACCTTTGGGACATCTCATACCATATCTGGGGGCACTGTGGACCCGCTAGGCAAAATAGCGGGTTCCCCCAAAAAGCTCCTAGCTATAGGCGAACCGCCGAAGTGGCCGATTTTCCCAAACGACGCAAATCGATTCCCAGTCAAGTGCTATTAAATCCAAAACGCTGAGAACAGCCAAAAAACACCATGACATGCTATACTTGTTGATATTGACCTGCCTTGCAAGCCAATTGGCTGCTGACGTCACGACACAGCGAGTCACATAGATCCTCGCGGACCCATACACTGTCGACATGACTTCACGCGACACATATATGTAATATAAAGATCTGAAAGAATGGTTGGCATGTATATTAGACAAGCATGATGTGTCTGGGCGTAATATGCTGCAGGCCGATGTAGACCCTTTGGTGCACGAGGCCGTCGCTGCCGCATTAGGTCATTCCGCCAGTGACAAGGCGATCAGGGACTTTTTGAAGGCTATTGCTAAGCTATATTGTGATGGTGGGTTGGCACACAGCATGACTCTAAGCTGCTCGTCTGTTTTGCTCAGGTCTGTGATTGAGGTCAGATGCGATGAATGCGACCTAGTGGAGGCACATGATGTGCTATCGATGATTACCGGTACAGACTTTGTGTGGGCAGAGGTACAAGGCACCGTACAGTGCATCTTGCATCCCAAGGTGTTTCTCGCATTGCACACTGTATCTTGCCAATCACAAAGTATCTCGCCTTGCAATAGTAAAGCTATCATGTGAACAGCGAGTTAATATCCAGCGATCAGATGATACAGGCGTGCTGATTCCTCACATCTATAGCTACCAGCCTGCAACGAGGCTGACTCGCACCCATTGCCAACGCAGACACAGACCATAGACTACAGTACCCAAACGTGAACACGGTTACACTCAGGGACACGTTTAGACATGTTTTGGAGCCTCTTCCAGGTGTTTCCGGGTTTCGACGCCCTTTGGGCAAAATCGCAAAAATCGCAACAGATCGAAACGGATGCCATAGTGATATCAAATACGTCGAAATGAGTCCAAATACCGTGCCAAAGGTTCGACTGAGAAAACAGGCTTCGCGCTCTCTGGGTGAACGTGGTGAGAGGTGGAGTGTCAGGCCCCCTGTTACTGTGATAGCTACCGTGATGATCTGCAGCTGACGAAGAGTCTGGTTTGTGTGAACTCCGGAGAACAGTTCCCTTGAACAGTTCCGAGCTCTGTTGTGTTCTCGTGCTCGCCTGTGATAGAAATACACAACTGTCACACATGTACAAACTGTTTCATCTCTCAAGTCTTTGCCATCTGACAGTAATGAACAAGGCCACTCAGTTGTGCAGTTGCATGCGAAGTCGCCAAAGATCGAACGGATTCATCCACGTTGTGGAACCCACACAAGCACCCATGAAATCTCCTTGCAATTAAAAGCCCGAGCATGCCAGTGGAGAGTTCAGCCTTTTTAACCGCTGCACTGCTGGCATGGATGGCTGCCATACAGCCTACACCTTCGGAGGTAGTAGCGCCCCTCTGTGACCCAAGCGGGGATCTGTTCACGATGTCGTGACCATGCGCACATGCGTGCTT
>JAUMHO010058650.1:0-13094 GCA_032360965.1 Ulva armoricana
AAGGTTGAGGCCAATATTGGTAATCCTCAAGTATCTTATCGTGAGAAAATTCGTAAAGAAGTTGAAGTTAATCATAAGTTTATTCGCCAGTCTGGGGGTAAAGGTCAATACGGTCACGTTATAATGAAGCTAATTCCAACTGATGGTGAGGGGTTAGAGTTTGTTAACGAGATTGTTGGAGGTGTTATTCCTAAGGAATACATCCCAGCAGTTAACAAAGGTATCGAAGAGCAAATGAAGAACGGCATCCTAGCTGGATATCCGCTTCTGGGCCTTAAAGCCACATTGTTCGATGGTTCGTACCATGATGTTGACTCCAACGAAATGGCGTTTAAGATCGCAGCTTCAATGGCAACAAGGCAACTAGCAAAAGAAGGTAATCCTGCTTACAGAGATCAATTAGCTAATTACAGCGTCTACGAATGTAAGGACAATCGTTATTTAGCGGTAGCTTCTCTTGAACCACAATTTTGGATTATATTCTGTGAGCGCATTGGCCGACCTGATTTGGTCGACGCTTATCCTTTGGGACCTTCCCAACATTTAAAAGAAATATTGGCGGATATTATTGTCCAAAAAACTCTTAGTGAATGGGTAGATATTTTTGTAGACAGTAATTGTTGTGTGTCACCGGTCAATACCTTAGAAGAAGCCTTGAAATTTATGCCTAGCCAAGAACGTCCCATAATTACTGAGATGTATCATCCAACTCTAGGCAAAATACCTCAATTGCGAACGCCAGTACCATTTGATACGCATCGTTCTCGATCAAAAACTTCAGATAATGTGCCGCTGGATATGCAAGCCAATACGAAAGCAATTTTGAAATCATTGGAATATAGTGAAAATGAAATCAATAATTTAGCTCAAAAAGGAATAATTTTAGGTGGTGAATCCTAATATTTATTCCAACGTCGAAATGACAATATTTACTATGTCATACAAAGTTTTAGGGTCTGGATTGACCTTTGCCATTACTCGAATGCCTTGCAAACTTGATGTTAGGAATTTAGACAGTGATCGTAAATCGTGTTTGTTGGAGATCTCTCTGTTCTGTCTAGCTTTAGCCAGGCAAACATAAAAAGCTGATTCAATACGTTTAAGGGAGTTAACGATAGTTTTTTCTGCATCAACATCGTGAGCTGCTAACTCAATAGCAGAGTTAGTCATTAAACAGCCTTTTCTTCTATTCTCCGATAATGAAAGTTCTACCGTTTCATGAAAAAAGTCGATAATGGCTTTTTTGGCTGAACCTTGGTTGGAGGCATAATCAAGATTGCTTAGGAAATGGTTAATAACTGTTTTATCATAGTGCTCTATAACGGCAATAAAAAGGGTGTGTTTATCGGAAAAAGTGTCGTAAAGACTTCCCCGATTAATACCCATTTTCTTGACCAAATCGTCGACAGAAGTTGCCTCAAAGCCTTGTTGCCAAAAGATTTCCATGGCTTTATTTAATACTTCAATTTGATCAAATTCTTTCTTGCGAGACATGATTTATTTGCCGATTGGGGTCTGTTTTAGCCTTATAAAACTCATTATATGAATTCTGGAACAAACAGTCAATAATGAAAGGTGAGAGCATTTTGCGCTAAACTTTTCTGTAATACTGCAGGCGGCCAGACATATTAAAAGCCAAATTTCTTGATGAGAAATCACTTAGTTCTATGCATCAATGGCAAAGAAATTCACGTCCAAGGTGAAGACGCTTTCATGCCTTTGTCTTCCTTTTTGCGCCATGAACAAAAAGCTTGTGGGACAAAAGTAGTATGTGAAGAGGGCGACTGTGGAGCTTGTTCGGTAATTCTTGGCAAGGCTGACAATGACTGGCAACACTTAAGTTATAAGGCAGTTAATTCATGCATCCAATATATGTACCAATTGGATTTGATGCATGTAATTACTATTGAAGGTTTGAAACAAAATAATGCTTTGAACTCTGTTCAGCAAGCAATGGTTGACTGTCACGGTGCGCAATGTGGTTATTGTACGCCTGGTTTTGTAGCTACGTTGTGCAATCTAGTTGATCAAAAATTACAATCACCACAAGCGAAAATTCTCAAGTCATTGCTTTCGGAATCAGAAGTAAGAGATGGGTTGACGGGAAATTTATGTCGTTGTACTGGCTATGAGTCAATAATTAACTCAGCGCTTTCCCTTACTGATTCAGACTTTAGTTTGAACAAATTGTATTTATCGAAAACAATTTTAGAGGCATTGTCAAAATATAAAAATGATGATTTGAAACTTACATTTGAAAACAAAACATTTTTCTCCACTTGTGATTTAAAACAAGCTGTTAAATTTAAGTCTGAAAATACAGATGCTATTGTGATTGCTGGCGGCACTGATGTCTGCGTAAATATGAATAAGCGCCAGTACGACCCCGCGCACATCCTTAGCCTTTCTCGCGTTAGAGAATTGGATCAAATAAAACAAGCAAATAATAGTTTAGAGATTGGGGCAAATGTTACTTTGTCCGAGATTGAAGAAACAGTAAAAAACTTAGTGCCTGCTTGGTATGAAAATCTAGTCTTATTTGGCTCGCCGCAAATACGCAATGCTGGTACTTTAGCTGGGAACATAGCCAATGCATCTCCCATTTCCGATAGCATTCCTTTCTTGTCTATAATGGACGCTACTATTGAAGTATTTGGTCCGGCTGGTGCAAGAAAAATCAATACCAATAATTTTTATAAGGGCTATAAAAAATTGGACTTAGCTCCTAATGAGTTCATAACCAAAATTGTTTTACCATTGCCGCAGCCAACAGATATACTGAAGCTTTATAAAGTGTCCAAACGCAAACACATGGATATTTCTACTTTTACTGCTGCTGTTCTTCTTAGACGCAAAGACAATCGAATCGATGCAGTAAAAATTGCTTATGGTGGTGTAGGCCCTGTTGTTTATCGTTTGCTAAAAACAGAAAAGTATTTACTAGGCAAAGATTTTTCTTTGAGCGTTTTTGAAGAAGCTGGCGATATTGCTCTTTCTGAAATTACTCCAATTTCTGATGTTAGAGGATCGCAGGATTTTCGTAATTTATTAGCAAAAAATATTTTGCTCAAGTTTTACCATGAATGCGCGGAAGAGAGGCAAGCATTATGTCTGAAGTAGGCAAAAATCTCCCCCATGATTCGGCTATTGGGCATGTCTCGGGCGAATCCATCTATATAGATGATATGCCGCCCATGCATAATGAGCTTTTGGTGGATCTTTTCTATTCACCTGTATCTCATGGAATTGTTGAATCACTCGATTTGTCTAAAGCAAAAGAAATACCAGGTGTAATTGGACTTTTTACTTATAAAGATCTTGATGGAGAAAATAGGCTTGGTCCAATAATTCAAGATGAATTGCTTTTGGTTGAACAAACATGCGAATTTATGGGGCACGCAATTGTAATTATTGCTGCGGAAAATAGAAAAGCCGTTAAACAAGCTAAAGCGGCAATTGTTTGTAAAATTAAAGAGCTAGAGCCTGTGTTAACTATCGCTGCCGCTAGGAAAAAAGAACAATTTCTTGCACCTCCCAAGCGTTTAAAGCGAGGAAATGTAGAAGAAGCCTTAGCAAAAGCAGAAAATATTTTGCAGGGTACTGTATATAGCGCTGGGCAAGATCATTTTTATTTTGAATCTCAAGCAGCTATTGCCTATCCTGGAGAACATAATCAAATAGTCGTACATTCTTCTACCCAGAGCCCTTCGGAAGTGCAACATACCGTAGCTCATCTTTTAGGTCTACAACAAAATCAAGTTGTATGTATCACTAAGCGAGTTGGTGGTGGTTTCGGTGGTAAAGAGTGTCAAGCCACTCATTTTGCTGTAATGGCATCGCTGGTAGCTTTCAAAACAAAGCGTCCAGCTCGCATAGTTTTAGATAAAGATACGGACATGCAAATTACTGGTAAAAGACATCCTTTCGAGAGCGATTATAAAGTAGCATTTACTTCTGAGGGATTAATTACCGGGTTAAAAGTAAATCTATATGCAGATGGCGGTTCTGCCAATGATTGGTACTTTCAAAAGCTCTTTTGCATACTGATAATGCTTATTACATACCAAATCTCGAATTTGTTGGGCAAATATGCAAAACCAATTATCCTCCCACTACCGCTTTTAGAGGTTTTGGCAGTCCGCAAGGAGTTGCTGTAATTGAAAATATTGTTGAGGACATTGCTCATTTTTTAGGTAAGGATCCATATCAAGTTCGTAAAATAAATTGTTATGGTATCAACGAACGCAATATTACTCCCTATGGACAGACCGTCGAAAATAATACTCTCGAACGGCTATTCAACGAACTGCATGATTCTTCACAGTATTCCGAAAGAACAAAACAAATTGCCGAGTTTAACAATAAATCCAAGACCCATTTAAAGGGAATTTCTTTTTTACCAGTGAAATTTGGTGTTTCATTTAGTCAAACGACAATGAATCAAGCCAGTGCCTTGGTGAATATTTACACAGATGGCAGTATTCAAGTCTCTACCGGGGCAATCGAAATTGGACAAGGTGTTAATACACATATAAAACAATTAGTCGCTGGTGAATTTGATATATCTCCGAACAAAGTAATTGTTATGGCCACTTCTACTGAAAAAAATAACAATATATCTCCTACTGCTGCTTCCAGTGCTACCGATCTAAATGGAAGCGCTGCTGTTGAAGCTTGTCTTAAAATTAAAGAGCGTTTGGTAACTTGTGCTGCTGAATATTTTGCACAGCAAAATAAATCCGGCTCTTCTCCGGAGAATATTATTTTCAAAGAAGATACAGTTTTTGATAATCGCTATGCAAATTGTAAAATGTCTTTTGAAGAATTAGTCAAATTGGCTTATACAAAACGCATTAGCATTGGCGAAAGAGGCTTTTATGCAACTCCCAAATTACATTTTGATTGGGAATTTGGACCAGAAAAGATTGGACAAGGACATCCCTATTCATATTTTACAAATGGTTGTGCGGTAGCAGAGGTATTAATCGATAAATTTACCGGCGCTGTTGCGGTACCGAGAGTAGATATTCTTATGGATATTGGCAAACCTATAAATCCAGGTATTGCCCGAGGACAAATTGTTGGTGCTTTTGTGCAAGGCATGGGTTGGGTAACTACTGAAGAATTAAAGTACGACGAAAAGGGCACGCTTTTATCGCATTCTCCAACTACTTATAAAATACCGAATATTCAAGATCTCCCACATGATTTTAGATTGTCTTGGATTGATAATGAAAATACAGTGAATATAAAGGGCAGCAAAGCCATTGGTGAGCCACCATTCTTATTAGGCATTTCAGTGTGGACTGCTGTTAAACATGCTTTGTCTTTTGCTACGAAAGAAAAAACTGTTGATATCAAGCTACCAGCTACAAATGAAGAGATATTGCTTTTTATGTCCGGACAGCAACATAAAGATAAAGCTTCTAATGCGCTTAAAGAAGAAGTGGTAGCTTCGACGGGATAATTGGGATTGATGGATAGTTATTTTGAAAACTTGAATCGTCTTTTGCAAAGCAGTGCTCCATTTGTCTCTGTGATTGTTGTAGATACCACCGGAAGCGTGCCTCAGGATGCCGGTGCCAAGATGTTGGTAACGGAAGATGGCTTGGTTTGTGGCACGGTTGGTGGTGGAAAAGTTGAAAAGCGTGCCATAGAAGAAGCACAAAATCTATTGAAATCAGCTGATCAAACCAAGATTACTCACTTTGTCAACTGGAGTCTGAATAAAGATATAGGTATGACTTGTGGTGGTATGGTGAAATTATTTTTTGAAACCTACAATTTAAATACCTGGGAAATAGTCGTATTTGGCGCTGGTCATATATCACAAGCAGTAATTGGCTTGTTGTCTAATTTGGAATGTCGTATAACTTGCATTGATCCACGCTCCGATTGGATTGCAAAATTACCCGAAAATCCTAAACTTAAAAAAGAATGTTTGAATGATATGCCATCTTATGTTCAACAAATTCCGGAAGATGCCTTCGTTTTATTAGTAACAATGGGACACACTACAGACAAGCCAATTTTAATTGAGATTTTAAAAAATAGAAAATTCCCTTATATTGGCGTAATTGGAAGTGATGCAAAGGCAGCCAGACTTAAACAAGATATTTCCGAAGCCGGACTACCAGATGAAAGCAAAAAACAATTCTTTTGTCCGATGGGTTTAAATTTGGGATCAAATCATCCTCAAGAAATTGCTATCAGTATTGTTGCTCAGTTGATCAGCGAACGTGATAAGTGGAAAAACGGAGCTAATAAATAATGGCCAGCCAACTTACCACAATTAAATTCCCTAACAATAGCTCTTTGGGACGGTTATATATAACTGGTCCGCGATTCCTAGAATATTTAGGAGAAGCTTGGGGAAATGTAGTGTTGCCGGAAAATGTTGAACTACATTTGGAAATTAATCCAGACACTTCTGCTGATTTATCGCCTTTATCTACCCTTGATACTGAAGCTATCAAGTCCATATCAATCCCATATTATACGAGAGTAACAGAATCGGAATTAGTGTACTTGCAATCATTGATTTCACTTCGATCTATTGATCTGTCATCTACTCAAATAAGTGATAAAGCACTATCTTTTATAAGCAAACTTACCCAGTTAGAGTCGATTGATTTATCTCAGACCAAAATAGGGGATGTTGGTTTGTCGCACCTAGCTAATTTATCCAATGTTAAAAAATTGAGCTTAACAGGCACTCGCATTTCCGACCGTGGACTTTCATACATTTCACGTTTGACCAAAATTCAAAATTTAAACCTGGCTGATACTCATGTTACTGGTGCGGGACTACGCACTATTTCTAATTTAACTAAACTAAAGGAATTGTGGGTGGGTGGACGCCATACTCGTCTGCGTAATGACGACTTGAATTACTTGGAAAAATTAGCAGCTCTGGAAGAATTGTATTTGGCTGAAACAGAGGTGAGTGACAAGGGGATTGAATCTATTAAAGGGCTAAATAAGCTTAAAGCCCTCAGCCTCAGAGCGGCAACTATCACAGACGCTGCACTTAATCAGCTTTCACAATTACCTTATGTGCAAGAACTCGATCTTTCTCAAACCAAAATAACGGATGCCGGCATTTCACAGTTGGCTGGTATGACTACTTTACAGAAATTATATTTGTCGCAAACGGCAGTTAGTGATCTGGCGCTAGTAAATTTGCGTGGGCTGCTCCTTCTACAAAAATTGCATTTAGATTATACGAACGTTGGTGATGCTGGGCTTGTTTATATACAAAGACTGGATGGAATTCGTGAATTGAATTTAGCCGGTACGTCTACTTCCGATACAGGACTTCGATATTTAAGTGGACTCACTCAAATAAACTCGCTTTGGCTAAATAAGACGCGAATTACTGTTGATGGATTGAAAAGCTTGAGAGGACTTTCTTCGCTATTGGCTTTGGATTTATCCAATACTAAGCTTAGCGATGAAGTTTTATATGAACTTTTAGGTTTTGGGTATTTACGCTATCTTGGTTTGCATGGCACTAAGCTATCCAAAGAAGCAATTCAAAAACTGCGATCTCAATTACCTGAATGCACTGTGGATGCCCCATCGTAATCAAAATATTGGTGTACGGAGCTGGAATAATGGACACAAAAACAGACTTAGTAGTGGTTGGAAGTTTAAGTAGAGATCTGGTTATTCACACTCACATTCGTCCTAGAGTTGGCGAAACAGTAATTGGATCCGCCTTCCACATGTATGTGGGTGGCAAAGGAAATAATCAAGCTATCGCTGCTACTCGGGCCGGGGCGAGCGTAGAAATGATTGGCAAGATTGGTGTTGATTCTTTTGGAGAAGTTGTTTACGATACTCTCAAAAGCAATCAAATCGGTTGCCAGCATTTATTGCGTGACAAAAATTTTGATACAGGCATAGCTAACATAATTGTAGATAGCGAAGGCGACAATTCAATTGTTATTGTACCGGGAGCCAATCATGGTTTGACACCAGACGATGTTATAGCTGCTAGTGAAACTATCAAATCAGCCAAAGTGATGTTATTGCAATTAGAAATAAAAATAGAAACTGCCTGGCAGGCAGCTCAAATTGCTCGTCAAAATAATGTCACTGTTATTTTAAATCCAGCGCCAGCTGTTTCCGATATCAAAGTAATTGCTGATCTTTTGAAATTGGTAGATATTCTTATTCCCAACGAACTAGAAGCATCAGTATTGTCTGGCATTGAAATTGTCGATGAAAAATCTGCTTTGCAAGCGGCAGAGAAATTAAGAAGCTTTGGTCCAAAGACTGTCATATTGACCCTTGGTGCCAAGGGATCGCTATTGACTAGTGGTGACGGTGGATATACTCGTATCCCTACCCATGCTGTCAAGGTAGTAGACACTACTGCTGCGGGCGATGCATTCTGTGGCGCTTTGGCTGCTAGCTTAGCGAAACAAACTAATATTTCCGAAGCAGTAAAATATGGTTCCGCCGCTGGTGCCTTGGCAGTCACTAAGGGTGGTGCTGAACCTTCTTTGCCTTACGCCAAAGAAATCAACGAGCTCATGAAAATGACGGTGAGCTAAAAAGCTTGATAATTATCGAATGATTGCTCATAATAGGGATTGCGATTTGAGGGAAGGTAATAATGGGCAATCAAGGTTTAAAAAAACAGATCGACCAGATCAATACCATTAGCGTTGAAGGACTCGAAGATTTTTTTGTAGAAAATAATGAAGGTACTGTTGATGCTGGCTTAAGTATGAAAGAAGCAGCACATTATTATAATGACAGTACAAAAAACATTAGAGCAAAAATTAGAACCGGCGAAATTGCTGCTATTCGGGTAGTGGATGGCGATAGGCGTAAATGGCGGATTTACCCAGCGGGTATTCCTGATTCTCTTGTTTCTCATTTAGGAACTGACGAAATTGAATCTCAAATCGAAATCGATAGTGAATTTGATGGTGAGGCTGTTCAATCCCAAGAAGTTTTTGTACAAGTAATTGACCAAAAACCTGAAAATCTTGAAACTTTACCCCCTAATGACGAGCTAAGTCTGGTTGGTCATTTAAAAGGCAGAATTGCCGATCTGGAAAATAAATTGCAAGCTGAAATATTCCGGAATGGTTATTTGGAAGCTCAATTGGAAGTTTTAGAAGGAAAATATAAGTTTATTGGTTTGTTGGAAACTAAAACACCTTGGTGGCGTCGCCTCCTGAATTTTTACGGAATTAGCTGAAAACCTTCTGAAAGCCTTTACCTATGCTGGTTTTAGCGGGATCGTCGGGTGATCTTGCCAAGAGCGGCTTTCTAAGCCATAATATAAGCACTACACAGTAATAATGGCTTAGAGACTGGGTTTTGAAGCGATTTACTATTCTAAGCCGAAGGAAATGCATTAAGCTAAAAGCTAATGCTTAGTAATATCCATGTTTGGGCCTAAATGCAAAAAAATAGCTTATTTGATTATTCTCATTGGCTGTTTATTGCTTACCGTAACCTGTTTTATTTCAAATGCAGCCGCCAATCCTAGACTGAAGGCAGCTGCTAAATTTCCGGTATTGCCGAATTGGGCTTGCTCTCCCAATCAAGCGGAATGGGACGAATATTATCAAAGCGCTCTCCAATTACTTATGCAAAACAGTATGTTTCCAAACAAAATAGATAGCAAATATTGGGAGCATAAATTCGATGGTACTTTGCATTCTGCTCAAGCAGCTCAATCAGCAGTAATGCAATTGATTGCATCTTTGAATGATGACTACACTTATTTTCGTAATATCGAAGATACTCAGCAACGAATCAATGACTTGACTGAAAAAAATATAGTAGAGTCAAAAAAGATTTCTTTTCAAAGTCACGAACTGGGCTATGTCCATATCAAGACTTTTGCTTCTAATTTTGTAGCTGGTGAAACAGAAGCTGCTTTGAAAGACATGACAAATGTTGAAGGTTATATTCTAGATTTAAGGGATAATAATGGTGGTCGTGTTGACGAAGCCTATAAAGTCTTTGCTTTGTTATGTAATAAAGGCAAATTTGTAACTATTAAAGGACGTTTGCATGGCGACAAATATATAGAAGAACTGTATTTAACGAATGGCAAATGTAAAAAGAAAGTCAATGGCATAATTGCTGAAAGCGCGGACTTCAAAAGTTATACCGGCAAAAAACCAATAATAGTACTTACTAATAATAAAACTCGCTCGGCTGCAGAAATGTTAGCAGGGGCTTTGAGAGACAATCATCGAGGTATTATTATCGGCACCAAAACATTTGGCAAAGGTGTAGTGCAAAATACTTGGATATTAGAAAATGGAACTTCCATAAAAATTGCTATTGCTTATTATTATCTCCCCAACGGCGAAAGCATCCATGGTACAGGTCTTACTCCTGATAAATTTGTTTTTCAACTTGATGGACATGCTGATTCACAGTTGTCTGCTGCCAAACAAGAACTAGATAAATTGCTAGGTTCTTATACAACGGCATGCAACCATTTAAAAATAAAAAAGTAAAGAACTGAAGATAATAATCCAGCCCCGGGAATAGTAGCAAACCAAGCTAAGAAAATTTCTTGTGCTACCAACCAATGCACCCCTTTACTGTTGCCAGCGCTGCCCACACCCATGACGCTCGATGCTACTACTTGCGAAGCAGAGACGGGACCGCCAGTCAACGAACCGGTGACAATTACTGAAGCGGAAGCTAATTGTGATACAAAGCTGGGAAAAGTGCGTAACTTATATATTCCGGTTCCTACTCGTTTAACTATGCCGGGTACCAATGACATTATTCCTAAAGCAATTGCAATAGCTGTGCCTATTCTTAAAGGTAGAGGAATCTCGTTACTTTGGATCATGCCGGCAGAGTAAAGAGCTAACATAACTGTGCCCATTGATTTTTGTGGATCGTTTGAGCCATGTCCAAAAGCTAAAGCAGCAACCAACATCCATTGCATTGATTTAAGAGAATTGTTGATACTCCAAGAAGCTCTAAGCAGCACAAGAGCTAGAAGTAAATAAAGAGCATAAGCAACTACGAAACTAATTATTGGAGCAGCAAATAAAGTCAAAACAACTTTCCAAACTCCATAAGGATTTATGAAATTGCCAAAATTGCCCCAAACTATAAATTGATTTCCGTTTGCAGCAAGCAATGAGCCCAGCATTCCGCCCACCAGGGCATGGGTGGAGCTGGAAGGAAAGCGTAATAGTCTAGTAATATAATTCCAACCAATAGCTCCCAACAAGGCGCTAGTCAATACTGGTAAAAGAGTTGTTTCTTGCGGCCAATTTGTTATTGATTGTATGGTGGAAGCAACGGCTGAGCCACCAAATAAACAGCCGAGAATTTCTAAACAAGCTGTTAAAGCAACAGCTTGTATTGGAGTAAGTGCGCCGCAAGTAATTGCACAAGCAACTACTGAACTTCCATCCTGGAAGCCATTGGTATAGGTGAAAAATAAAGCTAACAAAACAACAATAGCAACAAGGAATTCAACCGGCATACTTATTCCATCTTGACAATGGCGTGTAATAGTTTTTCTGCCACTGTATCGATGTGATCGGCTGTGGCTAGCATTGATTTATAAACTTCTTTGATGCGCAAAATTGTTTTTACATCATCGAGAGAAAATAAATCTCTGATGGCATTACGATACATTTTGGTCAATTTGTTTTCAGACTTACGTGCTAATTGGGCTTGCACTGTGGCTTCTGCTAAATTCGACCCTAAATTAGCAAATGCATTAGCTAAACTCTCGGTGCCTTCTACCAATAAGGCCGACATTTCTCTCAACTGTTGATGATCGGGCGATACTTCAAAAGCTTCCATTTCTCTGACGGTTGCTTTGGCAGAGTTTATTACTTCATCCAAACAAACAGAAAGATCATAAATGTCTTCTCGATCAAAAGGAGTTATAAATGATTCAAAGAGTTTCTGAGCTATGCTGAGCCGGAGTGCATCTGCTTCTTTCTCTAAATCTTTAACTGTTTGGCAGCGATCATTGATTCCTTGTTGCAACCATTGATCAAAAGCCCTAACCCCTTCCAATGTTTTGTCAGCTTGTAGTTTCAGTAAAGCAAAAAAATTGATTTTAAGCTCAAATATATTTCCGAACCAATGAGGCTTTACTTCTCCTTGCTCATTCATTTGACCGCCCCACCTTAAGCTTTTAGCTGAACAATACAAGCCTAATATAGAAAAAATATTCTTGCTAGTTTAATTATTGATTTTGGAATGTCAAGCGAAATTTTCTCTCTCTAGCGGGCAAATAGATATTAACCAGATGACCCATTAGGAGATTAGGCTATGCATAAGCTCTATAGTTTATTCGTCAAATTATTCAATACTTTACTGCCCCTGCCAGAAGAAAGTGCCTGGGATGAATATAAACGAGCGAAATTAATGGCGGTATACAGTAAAATCAACGAGTAATTTCTTGTTGTGGACTGTTAAATGCTAAAAAAATCTACGTTCGTTTTGATTGCCATAGGAGCAACAAATTTATTATCGATGGCCCATGCAGCTGATGATGCGAAGTGGGCAAGCGATTGCCAAACTGCCCAAGACGCTTATGATCAGGCTCATTATGCTGATGCTGAGCGTCTTTTTGCTACCGCCCTGGAGCATGCCAAAGAATTTGGTGATACTGATAAAAGAGTAGGTATGACTCTAGGATCAATGGCTTCGGTTTATATGGCTGAAGGCAAATATAAGCAAGCAGAAGAATTTTTCAAAAAGTCATTACAAATTAAAGAAGCAAGTCTCCCGGCTAATGATGCCAGTTTAGCTACCACCTACAATAATTTAGCTGCCCTGTATCGCAAAGAAGGCAAGACTTCTGAAGCTATTAATTTACTTGAAAAAGCTTTAGTGACTATGGAAAAAACTAAAAGCAAAGACTCCCCAGAAGTGCTGATGATACGAAGCAATCTGGCACAAATGCGTAATGAAGGGCGTGGAAATTCTTTTTTGGAATTAGAAAAAACATTAGCTAAGAGAGAAGAGTCTTTCGGTCCCGATAGTGTTGAGTATGCTCAAAGCTTGAACAATATGGCTGAATGGTATCGTCTGCATAAGGAATTTGATAAGGCAGAACCACTATACAAACG
>JAUMHO010059089.1:0-29104 GCA_032360965.1 Ulva armoricana
GCGATTGTGTTCGAAACCCAGGGGGGCACGCGGAATCGAACCCAAGACCTTCCGAAGAAGGGGTCAGCTTTTATAGCTGTGGTTGTGCCCCCTCCTGCGCCCGTCTTGCACCTGTCCGCTCCTACCAGTAGGGGTGATGTGGCCGATGTCCGTTTGGGTTTGGCGTGATGCCCGTTTTTTTTTTATTATATATATATTTTTTTCAGCTTCGAAATCCGTCCAAGGGTTTGCCAAGTGTATCAGCTAGTCCTCCCTTATAACGTCGGCAAATTAGCAGATGGCAATGACACCAAATTAGCATCGCTGTGCGCAGGGCTGGGCGAGCGCAGCTATCTCGAGCCTGGGGAGCACACCGCAGTATACGTACATACTGCGCTATACGCCGATGCATGCCCCGAGTGTGTGTACCCATTGATCATCGCTGTATCGAAGTATACGGGTTGGAAACAGAAACCTTGACGTTCCAAAACGTCCTACAAAACGTCTTCACCCACTGAAGAGTCCTTGGCGTGAGTGGTCATGTACTGAAGGGGTCCATCGGCACATGCACGTTTACGCCTCTGCCCTGCACGTTCATCGGCACTGCGCAACACACGAGTAATATTTCGTACAATCACCAAAAACGTCCGCAAATAAGTATCTGCAATGACTCCGCAGTGTGGCAAGTGGTTGTTGTTTTATCTGCCCTAACCTGCAGCCTTCACCATGGAGTCGACGCTTCCTGGGACCGGAGGTGTTGGGGAAGTGCGCAGTCCTTCCTGATGAGCGTGCAGATCCGGCAGTGAAAACTGGCATGAATCACTACTTGCTGGTTCTCTTAAATTCGTGATGCTGCCATGCCGGAGTGCTCAACATCTGTAGGCTGTATCACCAGGGACGCAATTGGCCAACATGGACATGTCCGCCAGAGACTTGGAGGACAGATGTGACGAGATATTTCTACGCTTTGAAGCCATGCTATCTCAGACAGAAGTGTCCTCACCGTCGGCACAGCTGTCGTCTCGACCGAGCCTTGTTACTGACCAGCACTCTCCGTCCGGCACCGGGCTTTCGCATCTGCCATCGCCGGTGAACCACTTCTTACATGCCGTAAACATCCCTGTGCCGAAGGACATGTGCAATGAAGCCACAGAATTAAGTCAGCCATTGACATCCCCTCCACGTGTACAACACGGGATGGTGAGTTTATTAACAAAGAGTACGGACCAAGGTAAAGAAAACGACCCAGGCTCTGAAAATGGCCAGGAACAAGCACAAAGTGCTGATGAGTCAGATCTCGCGGAGCACGCACCGTTAGCCATACACTCCATGGAGCCTGGGACCAGCATTGATATGTCACCAAAACAGCATCGTATCAGGGAGATGCAGCAGCAGCTTGATATTGCCAAAAGAGTTACAGATGAGCAGCACAGTACGTTTGAGTCAGTTTGCTCTTTACATGCGTTGTGCTCAAGCAATTTTGGCCATTGTCTGAGTTGTATCTCTGCCCAGAAAGCAGAAACAGTGCAGGCATCATCATACGGACACAGGAGGAAGCGAGACAACTAAAGGCTGACGTGCAACAACATGAAGCAGCAGCAAGCAGGGCAGTGCAACAGATAGAGACACTTCGTCAGGACCTCATGATTGCCCATGCAGCTCGAAGTGATGCTGAAGCACGTGCAGCCGCTGCACTGACAACCATCACCGAGGGCGGCGGGGTAGCTCACGACGCGATAGCCCAGGCCAATGCAGCACATCAGCGCTGTGAGGCTGCAGAACGGCGTGCTGATGCTGCAGAGGCGCGAGCAGCTGCCGCAGAGGAGCGTGCGCAAGCCTCAGCTGCTGCTCAGGCACTGGCAGAAGCTCATCAAGATGCCTGGCACCGTGCAGCTGGAGACGCAGCTCAGCTCGCAGAAGCCGCTGTGGCTGAGGTTGCCGCTGTGCGGGCTGATGGGGCGACCGCGGTGACACAGAAGATGGATGACCAAGCTGATCCAGCCGGCCAAGATGCAAACGAATTGCTCATACAGGTATGACCCGACTTTGATCGACCCGAGCCCAACATCCTGGGCCCAAACATGCACGTAAGCAAACCTACAAAAGTGCACCTGCCCATTTCCAGTCTGCATAATGCACAGAGCTGTGGCGGTGTTCAAACATTGAACATGACGGCGCCCACGTGGATCCACCGATCAATATACCTATGGTAGCATGGCCATGCACCACTCAGCAAGGTGTGCTCTACACGTGCAGCATGTTTTCACAGGCCATGGTCTTGGACACTGCTTTTAGCGGATACCAGCACCGCCCTCCACATGCCAGCATGGAGCTGGGGGACACGCGCGCTGCCTGTGGTTGTGTAGAATGTAAATTTGACACTTCCTCGCCATATCCCACAAGTGACTTGGGTGTGTACCGGGAAAAACCCACGCCGTCGATCCAGTGATGGCAGCAGCTGATGCTCAATACACGTGCCTGCTCCTGTCAACCATGTGGAGTTGCTGAGCTGCAGTAGGAACAAGCGGACTGAACACACCGCATGATCTCTGCTCTGACAAGGTCCTGTTACTGAAGGCTGGCCTGCTCATCGGGTTGTGTGCTCCAGGATATTCAGCGCCGTCTTGCGGCTCGTGGAGGTGCTGACAGTGGCGTACCTGGCATGCCGGGCCCCGCCGCGCAGCACAGCAAGCGCAAGCGCGGTGTCCGCTCGCAGACTGGGGCCGGAGCCGGCTGCGGGGACGACTGCCACGGTGGCATCGTGCTCGCCATCGAGCAGCTCCTCGCCTCAGAGAAGCAGCAGGCTGCGGCGGCGTCTGCTGCGCATGACGAGGCAGCGGCCCTGCAACAGGAGGTGCGGTGTGATGCCTTGCGACTGCGGCTTGTGCTGCGCCGATTGCTGCTGAGACCAGTCTCAGCAGAGCACAGTCTCCGACGTAGAGCAGCTGCTGTTGTGGAGGCGTGGCGTCTGGTTCCCCGCGAGGCAGCTGTCGCGCCTCTGGGAACGGCCAGTCGCCAGTGTCGATGCCGGCTGCTCGATGGTACCCGTGGCAGCTGTGCACCAAAGTGAAAGAACAACAGGCCATCGTCAGGTCCGGCACCAGGGCACACCCGAGCGGGCGTTGGCCACAGCACTCCCCCCGGTAGGCGCTGACGGAAGCCCTACAGCCCGTGCTTTGTGGCAGAGCGTCAGGTTGCATTGCGGGCAGCACGGCTGCAGCTAAGTGGACAGTGGTGACTGTGCACAGGTGGCACAGGTGTAGCACAGTACCGTCGATCGAGACTGTGTTCCTGGACTCAGGTGTCAGTGATGCCCTGACAGGCAGACGCGCCGGCAGGACCGGCGGTGACTGGTGGCGAGGGTGCTGCAGGCGGGCGCGGCGTGGGCGCAAGTGCGGCAGCAGGAGGAGCAGCTGCGGGCCGCCGCGCTGCGGGTGGCGGTGGTGGAGGCCGAGGCAGCCGTGCTGCGCTCGCACGTCGCTGACCTCAGCGCGCAGCACACAGTGGGGGAAGCATATTCCGTGACGCCGGCGCTGCCGGCGGCACCAGCTGAGGCGGAGGACATGGCCGTGCAGGTGTGCGGCCGCCTGCACCAGCTGCAGTGCAGGTCGGTGTGGTGCAGTTTTGGTCCGAGTGCCGAGCCTGCGGCTGAGTCGGGCGGTGTCTGGTGCGGGAGGGTGCGCACCGGGCACGCGTGTCGGCAGCAGCTACGGAGGCGCGGCACTGGTACGGGATGGCCGACGCGTGCACGGTTGCTGCGACTGTGGCCGGTGGTTTGGGACAAGTCTCGTGGCCAGGCTGGCTTCTTGGACGCAGTTGGTCTTGACGCACACCCACAGACGATGCATCTAAGCACCCACGACAACGTGCTGATGTTGCAATGAGTCCAGCAGAGAGGTGTGGGCATGGTGGTGCAGTGTGAGCCGCTCGTGGAGGAGGCCTCCCAGGCGAGGTCGCTGGAATCGGCGTCCACGCAGACGCTGTCCGCGCCGCCGCCGTTCCCAGAACGCAGCGACAGTCTGCAGGCGCCCCACACGCCACCGGAGCTCATGCATGCAGAAGGTGCGCACTCTCCAGCAGTCATACACACCAGTGCATGCCACCTCGGCATCGCTCGGCAGCCGCAGGAATCGGCCATTGATCACTCGGGCCTCTGTTCAAACTTTGTACACTTGTTTGTGTTAGGGCGAATCTCTCAAGTAGCTCCAGAAATGTTTGAAGTGATGGCTCTGCTATGGCCGGAAGCTACACACTGGCCTGGATTGCGGTGACTTCACCCCTCTTTTCATACTTGCCTCATGTGCATAGCTTTCCCAGCTTGGGCGAGACAGCCTGGGGGCGTGCGGGCAGGAACACGATTGGACACCGCAAGGTCACGGTGTAGGACTTCATGCCCTGCTCGCCCAGCATGTGTCCTGTGTCAGATAGCCGTGCATACTGACGTGCGATGTTGCATCCACCGCGACCAACGCTGTGCGACGGTTCATAGCGGCTGCCGTGCAGGTCCGTCTGCGGCGCTGCCCAGCACCGTCGCTGCGCTGCGTGCTGACAACGAGCGCCTGCGCAGCGCACTCATGCATGCGCACGGCGGCCGCACACCGAGGTTGGCTGGCGGCACTACGCCGCTGTCTGCCGGTGCTTCCGACGGCCGGCCCACTGCTGCTGAGCACCCCGGCACCTGCTTGGGAACACCCAACCCGGCCGGATCAGAAAGCGGGGAGACACAAGTGTCAGACGGCGAGGGAGCAGCAGGTCCGCCAGGAGCGGCGAGCCGGTCTGCGTTCCGAGCCGGCGCAGGTCCGCCGCTGCGGGCAGTGCTGGAGCAGCGTGAACAAGCAGACCTTGCTGCAGCAGAGGATGCCGCGGGCGCAGCACCATGCATGGAGCCACATGGCGAGCGCGGGGATGGGCTGCGCTGTGATCATGCACCCCCCGGGGTTTGTGTTGTGCCCATGCATTGCGAGCATGCGTGTGGTTCAGGGCAGCCTGATGGCGGCTCTTGTCACGCAAGCAACGGGCGAGGTGGGAGGAGTAGCGGCGCTGGTGGGCTGCCGGAGGCGGCGCAGGAGGCGGTGCAGCGTGGCGGGGGCTTGGAGCCTGTCTCTGTTGTGATATCCAGCGCAGGAGTGGCGCATGTGGGCGCACCAGCAGCGACCGCCTCCGCGCCTGCTGCTGTACCTGAGCAGCGACCCCAAGCGGCTGCTGCAGAGGAGGCAGGGCAGGGAGCAGGCGGCGGCGGGCAGAGTACGGGCGACCTGCACGCCCTCGTGGCGCGCCTGGACAAAATTCACCAGCAGCAGTCGGCGATGTTTGCGAGCCTCCAGGGAGCCCAGGCCGCGTCCCGTCCCGACTCTCCCGCCGCGTCAACGGCAGCTGCGGCAGCGCCGCCGGCTGTTTGCGCCCCTGGCTCAGTCTGTAGCGAGCGCAGCTGCGGCGCGGCGGGAGGGGCTGCGCACAACGCGCCCGCGCGGTACGGCCGGTACAGCACGCCACACAGCACGGGTCACTGCGCGGATGTGGAACAGCCCGCGTTCCTGCCGGCGCCACCAGTGATGCCACTCCCGCCGCTGCCGCCGTCGCTACGGCGGCCCCCACCCACCGCGCCCCCACCCACCAACACGCAAGCCTCGCCCCGGTTCCTGGAGCAGCCACATCGTGCAGATCCAGCGTTGCCCATGTGCCGGGGGTCACCAGCGCATGTGCGCGAGCCGCAGCACACAGCACACGCCGGTGCAGCACAGCAGGCGGTCAGCATGCGGTCGCCGGCACCGGGTACCATGCATGATCCTGGAGTGCCAAGCGGCACATGGCAGGGTCCGCCTGCTCACAGTGCGGATCGGGTGCTGCCCGGCAGGCCTCACAGCGCGGCTGCAACGCCCATGTATGCTTACGCTACCACGGCCGGTCAAGGGAGTCATGTGACGGCATCTACAGGGTTCAGGACGCCCGTGCACATGGCCCGCGTACATGCATGGGCCCGGCAGCCTATGTCGGGCTCAAGCGCAGAGCGTGCTGTAATGTACCGTGGTAGCGTTCCCTCTCCATGGTACGAGCGGGAAAGCGGGACGCCTTCGGCTCGGGTGCATTCCTTTCGTGAAGCGCACATGATTCCAGCGCGCGCCGGGCAGGCCGTGGCGGTGACTCCGGTGGCTTGTGGAGATTCTCATGGCGCCCCGCGCTCCATCAGCACTCTCACTGCAGCAGCACTACAGTGCTGCAGCGCCCAAGAGCGCTGGGAGGGGGGGATTGGGCTGGGTGGGGAGTCATCCATGGCCCCCATGCAGGGCAGTGAGGAAGGGGCCTGTGTGTTGCCGCATAGCGCGCCATCTGGTTCTGGGGACGTGGGGGGAGGCGCATGGGCGCCGTCACTGCCGGGGTTTGTTCCTCGAGGGCCGGTGAGCGCGATGCGGCGGGCAGGTGTCAGGTGCGAGGGCGGCGCTGGTGCGCACCGGGCACGGCAGGATTTATGGGGGGATGGCTGGGTGATTGGGGCTGCTGCCGGTGTCCGGGAGTGTGCTGGGGATGACCTGGGTAGTGTGACGGGGGGGCATGCAGGGCGGTGCAGGGGCGAGATGCATGGGCGGCGCAGCGGGCAGCATACGAAGCCCGGGCACGGCACTGCTGTTGGTGCTGGCCCTCCCCCCATGCGTGGAGGTGCTCGCAATGAAGTGGCGGGTAGGGGGGAAGCGTGGCGTGGGGGTGTATGCGGTTCTGAGAGTGGTGCCGGAGGTGGGCTGGGGTGTAAACAACAGCCTGCGCCGTGCACCGGGGTGAGCCGGAGCAGGCATGCGTGTGGTGTAGGTCAATTGAGAGACGGGGGGGCAGGTAAACTGGGGCAGCTGAGTGAGAGGACTTGGAGCCGGTTGCGTAGTGCGCTTGGTGGCAGGCTCGACTGTGGTGATGCTTCGAATGTTGACAGCGACTAGTTCTGGATGTGCATGCATACGGTGTAGATATGTTGTCACGACATGCAGCCACATTGAGAGAAACTCTACAATTTGGTGTGGAAATGCAGCGCAGTGTGGTGGTGGTCGGATGCCGCAGCTGCTTTCTTTCTGAGTGTGCCTGGCCATGTGTCATGAAAAGTGAGCTTCAAAAGGCTGTGCATGGAATGTCCGCACATCAGCTTGAGAGCACAAGGGCCGCAGCTCAGCCGTGAGTATCCGCCGGGGAAGGATGCGTAACATCACCGGTTTCACTGTAATCTCATTGATAAGTGCCAGACGTGCATTGTCTACCGATAGGAGGAACCAGATGACTGATTAACAGTCAACGACGCCGCGTGCTAGCAGATCGCTCTCGACGCCCTCTGCCTGCCAATGAAACCTCGGGAATTCCCAAATTTTGCAGTGTAGTTTGCGTGCACGAAAGGCTGCTGCGGGTATCACGGGTCACGTCGGCCTCGTCCGAACCACATTAGCCTTCCCACTGGGACCGGCGCTTCAGCGGTAAAATCTGCAGAAGCCTGCAGGCTGACAACGCGAGCGAGTGTTTCGCCGGCAACATCGCGGAGTCTTGGCCCAATGGTCTACTGAACCTGTACGGAGGGACTTCACTGCCCTCAGCACTGCAACGGCGGGAAATACTGTCGTCGTGCGCATCAATTAACAGGTGCCACGTTAGCACTCGCGAGTGTGAATACTGGCCACGATACGATCTAGTGCAAAATATCTTCGGTGTTGCATAGCGATTTGAAAAAACATGTGTCCAAGGCCGCCGTACATCCTCAGCTTCTTGGCACGCGTATTTTCCCGGCCAGCGTCAACATTGCGGTTCGAAACAGATGGTGATGAAACATGTGTCTCGTGATGATTCTCACGCCATTCAACTGCGTCGAGCCTCATACTGTCGATTCTAAATGTTATGGTCATTCTTGGGGGGTCGTGCAGGCTGTCTGTGCCCAGTTGCGAAGAGAGCGGTTGATGGCATAAGCCCTCAAACATGCGTCGACACGACTGCGCGTGTGGCCAGAGACACGTACTTAACCATAGCATGCAATAATATCCGTGTTTCTTCGCATTGCCGCGGTTGCCCGTCAGTTGACCATGCCAGCGTAGAGCTCAAGTTGGGAATATTTCCAGTCGTTTAAGCTGTCGTCGAGCTCCCTGAGGCTTGTACTACACACACGTCAGGAATACTCACACTCACGTAGGATCATCATGCCGAAAATGCAATGAATGGCATGCCTGATTCTGCTGCGTGCAGCACCTGCGTGGCAAGGATGATGTCTGGCATATCACAACAGCGCGAGCATCGGTTCAGCTCACCGGTAAATCAACGGATACGGTAATGGCCAATCGTTACATATGGCACAATGCTACAGATTTCATGATCTGTATTCGTAGCAGCCCAGCGCAAGTCGCTGAGCTCCGCGCTGAGACAGTGGCATGGGGTACCACAGTAACAGGCGCGTGCTGGACGCACACAACAACGGGAAATTTTGGCCTACAGGCCAACCCCACTGCAGGCACATGTTGATGTGACAGCGCAGCATTCGCAATCATGCTCTTTCACAAACTTCCCAATCCTGTAGTGCATATCTGTTAATGGTCGCGATCCGACGGGCGCCCGATCTCTTCCTTGCCAGCATCCAGAACACTTGTCACCTATATTTTCCCATGGTTGTCTGAGAGGTTTTACATGCTGAGATGTGGCTCGCGGGAAGGCAGCCACCGCATCCTGGGGCCGGGGCCAAAGAAACCTGGTGACATCAACGCAGCGCATCTTTCCTCAGTATTTTTTTCAACGGAGTAAAAGTGTTGACTGGATTTATTCATGGGCAATCCCCACGTGACCGAGTCCTTCCGCCAGGAGCATTACCGCAAATGGTACGAAAGCTGCCTGCGACCCGCGGTTGCGCACTGTGATGCCAAAAATTTTAAAGCTATAAATTTGTGCACTCGCTCGTGTTTTTATTCGGTTTAGCTCTTTGAATGTGTGTTGCTGCAACGACCCATGTCCGTATCGTTATCAGGTATACCGCGCACCATTTCAGGCCATCGCTGCGGTATTTGAAGAGTATAGAAGGCATGGTCTATACTCAGAATGATTGTGGGTGACATACAAGTCCGATGCTTCGCTGTTGTGGCGGGAGAAACACGGTTAGCCGGCGCGCCTGCACGCTTTGGCAGTGTCAAATCCCGCGCAGTAATGCTCCTTAACATGAAGAGTCTTCTGTGGCTGCGTTAGAAGCGCGCCTCCCCGTGTTTACACCTGCGCGCTCTTTGTGCCAGGCACGGGCCTGCGCGGATATTTTTTGCACCGCCGTCGCGCTGTGGATTTAAATCAACGTCTTTGGTTGTATGGATGGCGTGGAAGAGGTTCTAGTGTGCAATGACGATTCGCTGACTTTTTTCATCGCAAGCTGTGCTTGCAGTACTACCAAGGTGAGTGTGAACGCGCCCGGCGGGTGCATAAGGACAAACTTTGGCCAGCTTTGTCTCTGTCACGCTTTCTATACTGGGCGTTGGCCGTGGTCTTGTGTCTGTGCACCGTGTCGTGCTCGGCACCGCTAACGCATCCTGTTTGTTCAAGATAGATCTTCAGCTTGTCCTGGCCAGCGCACGATCCAAGTGGTGGCAAATACAGTTCAGGATGAAACAAATTTCGACCATGTCGTGCCCTTGAACCATCGCGTGGAAGCCCGCATCCGATTCGAGGGCTAGCCACTTGTTCGACGTGACTCACGTCTACAGTGTTCCTGCGACTCGCAATTTTACAGCAGTGCTCTCGTACGAGGCGTTGCTCACGGCGGGCCGCTCAATCAGCCTCTGTCTGCAGGCTCAACGATATACAGACGAGGCTGCCCACCATTACCAATGCGCCCGAGAGGCTGACCAACGTAGAAGTGAACATTTACAATAAGACTCAAACTGAGGTCTGCCCTTCCATGCCTGACTCACACACACCTGCAGGCTGCCATGGCATGCTGGCAATTCATGAGTCATCTTCATGTCTGCCATGCAGAAGGAATACAAAGATGCCTGGCGTGACCAGATGACCCGGTTCTGGCGGAGCGTGCAACAGAAGCATGCCAAGCGCCCGCAGGCTGCGGCCGTGGGCGCCGCCGTGAACGCCAACGCCTCCAGGCACCCCCACGCCGCCAACCCGCACGACGCCTCCGCGTATGGGGCACCGTCCACCCGCATGAAGCCCGCTGCTGGCCCGGGCGCCCGGCAGTACCTCGGGTACGACACAGCCAGCGGCCACGCCTACGACTCCTCCGCGCCGCATGCCACCCCGAACCCTCAGATGCGTGCCAGTCAGCCGCAGCACATGCACGGGGCTGCCCAGGGTCACCAGCAGTACACGATGTACCAGGCCATGAGCCACCCAGAACGGTGCGCGCCCCCCCTCTGCCCGTCTTGCTGGCAGTGCCTCCGACTGCGTCACACGGTTTGGGCTGCTGGGGTGTGCCTGGTGGACCTGCACGACCGTGTGGCGCTGCTGCAGGAACACGGCCCCTGTGGCGTCCATGCCTATGGGCCAGGCTCACCCAGGGATCCCGG
Source organism: Ulva armoricana (assembly GCA_032360965.1). Taxonomy (NCBI): domain Eukaryota; kingdom Viridiplantae; phylum Chlorophyta; class Ulvophyceae; order Ulvales; family Ulvaceae; genus Ulva; species Ulva armoricana. The sequence continues at coordinate 10,488 of JAUMHO010059089.1, forward strand.
GCGGGGGCGCAGGGGGCGCTCGGGAGACGGCGTTCAAGACGAGCTTCATGCGCGGAATGCCCGCGGGAAGAATGCAGTCGTCCACAGGCCACATCTCCACGCCAGGCATGCGCACCGCGGCTGCGGGCCTGGCCGTACGGAGCCAGGGCCACGCTGCGATGGCCCCCGCACAGCAGCAGGCCGCGCCGGGGCCGTTTGACCTGTCGCCGACTCCGGCGCCGCTGCCCTCCGGCGCCGCGGCCGCGGAGCGGCGGAGCTACAGCGGCAGCATGCAGCAGGAGCCGCCGGCGACGTTGCGCTCTGCGCACCTGCGCTCGGACAGCCTGCGCTCCGCCGGTGCGACCGGCCCCGCTGCCGCCGCTGCCGTCGCCGCCGCCGCCCAGCCGCGCGGCGGCATGGCTGCTGCCAGCCGGCAGCCAACTGCGGCGGCTCCAGTTGCTGCCGCCCCGGCCGCCCCGGCGCCCATCGCAGCTGCACCTGTGCAACAGCATGACCCACTCCTCGACTTTGAGCCGACCCCGATCGATCAGATCGGTCAGGATCATGCTGGCGAGGACTACTCTGAGTTCAGCTCCGTATGGCTTTCCGACCAGCGGCAGCCGGTGCGGCCATTCTGCACCCCTGTGCTGTTGACCACCGCAACCAGCGCAGCTGGGGCCCTCTTTCGAGAACGAGCCTCCTCATTGCGGAGTGCTGGGCGCCTGTGTGGATCGCCGACGCAGATGGCGGCATACGCGGTGATGAGTGTAGGTGACAGTGTACTGTGGGTGTGTGTGCAGGAGCAACCAGCGCAGAATGCGCAGCCAGTGAGCTTTGGAAATGAGCAGGACGGCGTGGCGATGGCGTACAATAGCAGTGCCGCAGGGCCGCCGGGCGGTCAGCAGCAGGTGAAGAAGCCGTGGGGGCAGGCGGGCCGGGGGCAGTACATAGACGCGGGCCGAGCTCCCGGCGCCAGCAGCCCCGCGCAGCATCAGCAGCAGCCACAGGCGGCAGCGCCGCCGCAGCAGCAGCAGCAGCCGCCGATGCAGGCGCACACCGCGGCGCACATGCAGCAGCAGCAGCAGCCTGCGGGACAGCAGGGCGGCGTGAAGGAGCCGGTGCAGTACTGGTATGACCAAGGAGGCCAACCGGCACCGGCGGGGGGGGTGCGGGGCTCTCAAGGCCAGGCCAGTGGCATATCCGTGCTAGAGCAGCAGCAGCAGCAGCAGCAGCGACTGGCGCAGCAGAAGCAGGCTCAGCAGCAGCAGGCCCAGCAGCAGCAGGCGCAGCAGCGCGCGTCGGCCCAGCAGCAGCAGCAGCAGAAGCAGGCCCAGCAGCAGCAGGCTCAGCAGCAGGCCCAGCAGCAGGCCCAACAGCAGGGGCAGCAGGCACATCAGCAAGCCCAGCATCAGCCCCACCCCCAGCCTCAGCAGCAGATGCAGCATGCTCATCCGCATCAGCATGCTCAGTACTACACTCACTCGCAGCAGCAGCAGCAGCAGCAGGCTCAACAGCAGCAGGCACAGCAGCAGCAGGCACAGCAGCAGCAGCTCCAGCAGCAACAGCAGCAGCAGTATTATGCCCGGCAGCAGCAGCAGCAGCAGCAGCAGCAGCAGCAGCAGCACAATGCTCTGGCGGGTGGCACTGGAACAAATCAGAGGCCAGCGCAGCAACAGCAAGTCCCTGCTGCAGAGCCTTCAGCTCACTCGGCTTCCCACATGCAGCCGAAGATGCAGCAGCAGCAGATGCAGCAGATGCAGCGGTACCAGATGCAGCAGCAGCACATGCAGCAGCAGCAGCACCATCAGCAGCAGCTGCAGCAGCAGCAGCAGTTGCAACAGCAGCAGCAGCAGATGCAGCAGCAACAGCTGCAACAGCAGCAGCAGCAGCAGCAGCAGCAGCAGCAGCACATACAGCAGCAGCAGCAGCATCTGTCGCAGCAACCTGGTCAGACCCCAATGCCTCAGCAACAGGCGCACATGACTCAATGGCAGCAGCAGCAGCAGCAGCAGCAGCAGCAGCAGCATCCCCACATGTCTCAAAATCGCCAACAGCAAGCTGCAGTAGGTGCACAGCAGGTGCCGGTCCCCCCCTCTTGCCTGCGTGCTTGCTACACTCGAGTCGGACAAGCCTCAAGAACATTTGACAGCTGTCATAACCAAGTGCATGCCAGTGAGGCTGGAAAGCTTTCAGATCTGTGTTGTGGGTAGCTTGTGTGCATCGCCATGCAGCGGGAGTGGATCGCGCCTGGTTGTGACCACCAGCATTGTGTGTAGCAGCAGCCCGGGATGCAGCCACGAAAACAACAGGCCTTGGACGAGCTGCACAAGATGGTGCGCCCAACATACACTCTCCTTCAGGCTGTCACTCAAGCCGGCCCTGACGGCAACAGCACAGTATCTCCTGATGCCCGAGGCCGGCTGGCGAGCGTGAGCTGGGCAGCAAAGGCGAACCATCTCTTGAACGATTTCAAGAAGTATGACTCGAACATCAGAAAGTACCGCAAGGAGCCTGGCGGTGTCAAGGTGTGCCCATGCCCTCCTCTGTGTCCATCTCTGAACCACCTCCCGAGCCTGCGGCAGTGAAGCACCTGCTTGTGGCATGCACTGCAAAGAGTTGCAGCTCACGATTCCCGCCAGCCAACAGTGCCCCTGAACGATGTGGTGCAATCCTCATTGAGGAACGCATACTTGCTGGACAGCAGGTGCCACAAATATCAGTCAGCCTGGCCATCGTCCTGTCATCATGGTTACAACATTTGGATTCGCTGTGGCACCATGGCCCAGGTCTGTGTTGTGTCGGGTGTTTGGTTGGCAGAGCGCGGTGCGCTAAAGTCGTGTTTGCTTCCTGGCACCATTTTTTGGCGCAGAGCCCGACGTATGGTGCCAAGAACCGGGATGTGTGTGTGAGGTCTGTTCGTTGAACACCGCTGATGGATTGCCTGCAGGCCCTGCCCAAGCCTGCAAAGCTGGACCTCAAGGATTCGTACACGAAGCTGCAAGCCATCGTGGACCAAGTGAGGCAGCACCAGGCGGTCGCGGACACCATCCTGGGCACGAGGAGCCCGCTGGCTGACGCCCCACCGCAGTCGCGCACTCCCCCTGCCCACGCAAACCAAAGCCAGCCACCAGTAGCGATAGCAGACTCCCCGGCCACTGCGCAGGCGCCGCCCGCAACAGCCCTCCAGAACGCGCGCCCCGGCGAGCAGCCGGCGCGGCGAGGCAGGAGCATCAAGATCCGGCGGTCGCACACGCCGGCGTCATCGGCCGCGGCTGCGCTCTCCGCGTCACACGCGCAGCCGCTGCAGCAGCAGCAGCAGCACGAACAGCAGCAGCAGCAGCAGCAGCAGCAGCAACAGCAGCAACAGCAGCAACAGCAGCAACAGCAACAGCAACAGCAGCAGCAGCAGCAGCAGCAGGCGCAGCAGCAGCAGGCGCAGCAGCAGCAGCAGCAGGCGCAGGCGCAGCAACAGCAGGCGCAGGCGCAGCAACAGCAGGCGCAGGCGCAGCAACAGCAGGCGCAGCAACAGCAGGCGCAGCAACAGCAGGCGCAACAGCAGCAGCAGCAGCTGCAGGCGGCGGCGCGTGCACACATGATGTCGTCGCCGCCGGCGGCAACGCCCGCTGCATCGCCGTCGTCGGCTTCAGCCGAGGCACCCGGCAAGCGCGGCCGCTCTGGCGAGGCGTACAGCGGCATGCCCGCACAGAGTCCCATGCATGGTGGGATGATGGCGAAGCGCAGCCGCACGGCCGAACAGATGGCGGCGCCGAACGACGCGCACATGCATGCGGCACCCGACGCCGCGTTTGGCCTGCAGCAAGGGTATCCCCACTCTGCGCCGGTGCCGGCCGTGCCTCAGGTCTCCCCGGTCCCGCAGCACACGAGCCAGCGGCCACAGCAGCAGCCGATGCCGCAGCAGATGCAGGCGGCGCCACGCAGGGCGCAGTCACAGATGCAGCCACAGCCGCAGCAGGGGGGGCTGATGCCGCACCAGCCGATGATGCAGCCGCAGCCGCAGCCGCAGCAACAGCGTCGGACAGCCGAGTGGAGCGACCGCCTCGGTGAGTCCATGCTGCAGCTGTCTGCGCTGCCGGACACCCGGCACAAGGCGATGGTGTCTACTCTGCTCAACCCGGTTGGCCACCCGATGCCCCCCCCGACGTCCGGGGTGGACTCTCTCAACAGCGAATCAACAGCTGAGATGCTGTCGGCGCCGCTGCGCACACCGGTCGCACCGGTGCTGTCCGTTGTTGACCCGGACGTCTCCGGCAGCGATCGCGGGACGGCGACCGTGTACCACTACGATACAGCGGCGCCGTTTGTGTCGGTGCCTGGCCACGGGCTCATGCCGGCAGCGGCGGCGGCGGCGGCGGCGGCGGCGGCGCAGCCGCCAGCGCTGCTGCCGCTGCCAGGCTCGCGTGCCGCGGCGGCGCTGCGGTCTGTGTGCGACGAGCTCGAGGCACGCCTCGGTGTGTCCCTGCAGCCGGCACTGGCAAGCCCAGGCGCGGAGGCTTACGTGGTGGAGGTGCGGCCGGCGGTTGCACCGGCGACGGAGGGCCGGGGGGGCCTGCTGAGCCCGTGGTATGCGATGGACGTGCTGCTGCGGCGGCGGTCATGGGATGAGGGCATCGACGAGGCGACCGCGCTGTGGCCCCCGGCACCAAGCGGTGCGCTGCCGCGCGGCAGCTCTGTGGAGCGGGAGGCCGCCGCACGCATGGAGTTGCGCACGATGATGGACGTGGAACTCGTCGAGTGTGGGCGGCCGCCGAGGCTGGCAGACCTCGTCACAATCTGGCAGCGCGTATACTACCACGTCAACCGGAACGTGCTGACAGGGGGCATGATGTGAGGTTTTCTGGGGGGCTGGAGTGGCATACGATTACGGGGAAATTTTGAGGGGCGACAAGCCTCGCGATCGCGGGTCGTGGTGGGGGTGCACATTCATGTTTTCAGTTCAGCCGTTTTACTTTGCAATGGCTGGCTGCTCATGCAAGGTCTGGCCGGATGGAGTCCGGAGGCCTGCGGCGGTTTTGGGCCGCGGTGGGAGGCGCTGCCCTCGGTGGGGGCCGGCGGCAGCGCGGGTGGGGGAGGGGGGCGGGGGGGAGGGTAGGGAGGGGGGGGTTGCTCGCACCGGGAGCCTCGGCTGCGCCAACACGGCGAGCGGTTGCTGGTGCAGCGGCCTCGGTGCGCCCTTGCGTGGGATGCGGTCGCATGCGGGGTCATGCCGATGGTGTGAGCAATGTGATTATGTAGAAAGATGGACAAGTTTAGGTACATGCAGATCAGAGAGCACGGCGGCGGAGTGTGGAGTTGTGGAGGGGGGCTGGCTGAGCTGCGTTGGGTGATGGCAGATTTGATGCGCTCAGTGTGATTTTTGAGCCAGCGATGAACAATCCTTATTTATTCTTCTTGCATCAGCAGTAGATTCTGTCTAGGATAACTTGCGTCCGCCTGTGCTCAGTTGCTGTTTCCTGACGCAGCTCCATGCTGAATGGTGCGCGGTATTGACAGCCACAACATCGAGCAACCTGTGCGTGTATACAAGTGCTGCTTGGGGGATGCTGCGCGTTCCATATGGTTACCCCATCCCTGCTTTGCACATGTAAAGGGCAAGGAGAGCAGTAACATAACTGCTTGGCTATACCATCTTAGCTGTGATAAACCAACATGGAAGCGTGTCCGACAACAGGGCTTCCAATTGCCAGCGCGATGCTCTGGTTCTGCCAGGAGCTGTCATGCTGTTTACCCGCACATGACTTCAGTATTACATGAGACCGTTACGGTCGAGGGACCGCGTGCAATGCATGCAGTGATCTGCATCTTGCGGCCAGCCACAGAATTAAGTGAGATTCCCCGTATGCCACAGCTGCGTAGCAAGTAGAGTTCAGGTAGGATGCGTGTCAGCGGGTTTCAGTGTTTCACAGCGACCGGGACGACGCATTGCGTCACTAGCACATTGAACCAGCGTGAGCGCATCCGCATACACCGCTTGCCTGAAATGCACTTGGAAAATATGGATGCATGTCATTGTCTGCTGACACATGCTGCGCTGCAAGTCTGCACTGATGCCATTGCGCGATGAAGGAGTCCGTAATCTGTGGCCTTGCTGACCGTTTGTCAAGTGGCATTCCCAACCGCGTTCCTGCGGCGCAGGAGCACGCTGATCGTTCCCATTTGGGCCGAGGTAGAGATGCTGGATGTACTGGCCGCGATACACTAGTATTAGCAACAGACCAGGTGAGCCCTGCTGCTCAATGGAGTAGGATCAGGCTTTGTCACTGCGGGTCATTACCTTCTAAGGCCATTTGCAACAGATTTGTGGTCAGCTGTTGAGGCTTTGTGCAGGAATATTGTGCCAATTGCCAGGAACAAGTGTGTTTTCAAGGACAGGCTTTGGACAGCACCTACAATGAGTACGCGGTCCAGTGTGTTTCAAACAGGAGCGTAGAAGACTTGAGGAAGGAGATATCGGGTTCACTGAACTCACTTCACGCAGAAGCAACAAGGGGCACTGTCCAGCACAGCAACGTACAGGGTGACAGGCCACCTGCAGCACTGCGGCTCTGCACTCCCATATTGGCGCGCCATCTGGTGTTACTTCTATACATGGTGGATGCTTTAGTCTTGAGGGGCAGTGCCGCATCTCAGCTAGTCGATCCACTGTTTCTGTCATTCGCAGCTGTCACTTTTGCCAGTGCAATGTGCCATGTGGTCGTCACAAAGGCTCGGGATTTGCTCCCGCGCAGGACATCTCTGGTGGCGCTCCTCCAGGTGTACTTCTCCTTGGGTCATGTTTGCTTGGAGTGACATGCCACGAGTGCCCATGCCAGAGATGAGCTCACGCCGTACAACGGTCCCACAAACGGTTGAAACTTACACCAACTCTCTTACACACATTCGCGTGCATGCTGATGCAAGACTGTTTCCCATCTGCAGGGCCCAACTGCTGGCAGAACTGTTCCGTTGCGCCGCTTACTCATGGCTCATAGACTGCAAACTAGTCACTGTTTGTAGACTGTATCATACCGTCCTGTGATAAGATCTTGCTGACACCAGTGCCTCAGTGTACAGGGGTTGTGGGAGCTGAACGCGCTTGGACCATTCTGGACAGTGCTCGCTGTGGAAGCCAGTCAAAGAGCTGTGCAGCTTGCCTGGCTCGTCCTGCTCCTAATTATCCAGCCTTTCTCGTGGTTGCTGCCGCACATAGCCATGAGCATTGTGGCTGTGGTGCAAATCCCGATCGCCATGGTAGATGCATCGGATATGCACGAGCTTCCCCATGCTCCACAGCAAGCAAGGGCGTTGCACTGGAGGCGGCGGTGTACGCATGCCCTCCTACTCTGGGTTGCCCGCAGTAATGTGAGCTTCTGTTTGGCTTCTATTGCCAGGTGCACACTCCCGTACCTCACCTCCTGGCTGCCATAGGTTTAGGCCAGCAGCCAGCTCAATGTGTCCTTGTGCTCGCATTCCTTACCCTCCAAGACATCTGGGTTCATGTCCGTGCATCACTACCCGGCGAAACGGTTCAGATTGGTCATGCAGCCTGACTAAAGCAGCTTGCCTGGACGACGGTGCACATGAAGTGAACATCTGCAAACCTGATTGCCAAGGTTGCCATGACTCGGGACAGCGTTTCGGCTGCTGTTCCTTCAGTCATGCATTCATCCTCACTTTGATGTGCTCCTGTGCCTGCTTCAATGGTTGCTAGCGTGTGTGCTTGCCTGCTGTGCTGTGGTAATCGTGTTACGTCCAAGTGTGTGCTTCTGCCTGTGCCGTTGATCGCCCTGGCACGCTTTGCGGATGGTGGGACTTGGTGGAGGACAACCAGGCCCCTGTAAATGCAGTACCTACAGCGTTTCCAAGTGGCTCTTCCGGATGCAGTCCGCGGCGCTAGCCGCCTTCAGTTTGGCGCTGGTGCTCTTAGCGGGGACACGGGACTATGAGACGTCGATGTCGCTCGACACTATCGCAGGATACATCATCATAAAGCTGCCAGGCGCCTTCGCGTCAGGTGCTGTGTCTAGATGTACTGTGATGGGCATGCTCCATGTTGTGCTTGCACTGTGAAGAAGCCTCCCGGTGGACAGGCTTTGTAGATCAAGCACACCCAGATTGTTGGCGATTTATCCACACCCAGGTGGGGTCTCCCCGACGACAAGCTCCCGTTGCCTGCATACAAGTCGGCACGCCGTTGCACGTATTCTTCTCAGGGGCCTCATGCTGACTGCTACCGTTCCGTGGGAGGGCTGTCCACACGCGCCCACATGCCACACGCTGGCAGGCGCACGCATGCGGCCGCGCACTCAAGCCACATGCTGGATAGCCTGGTCGCGCAGTGGTTGGCACGCCCACCATGCTTTCCAGGCGTGGTCTTCGGTGTTTACGAAGCAGTGTGGGATGCACCGCGGGGCGACCGTGCCGTGACGAGCCGCGGGACACGCCGCCGAGATTCTTGATTCTTTCCGAAGAAAAGGACTGCCCAGAGGTGCTTGCAGGGATGGGCTTCTGGTGCCTGGAGCCGTTTGACCTGGAGGGAGTGCCGGAAGGATCGTGCGCGATGCGCAACTGGATCCACCACGGCATCGCGTGGTCGTTTGACGTGCTGCTGCTGCTCGTAGTCGCTGCGGTCGCGCTGCACTTGACTCCGCTGACTGCCTGCGGCAGCGGCAAAGAGGTAGCCCTGTCGGGCGTGGTGCTCAGGTCGATGGTGAAGGTGCCGCGGGCGCGCAGCAGCCGTGGCGCGGTCGGCAGCATCACGGGCCGCATGCTGAGCACGGCCTCCGTGGACTCCCCCATGCTGCCCACCTCACGGCAGCACGGGGAGGCGCTGACGGCCGTTGCACATGCATGCGTGCCGGGCCAGGAGGCGGGAGGGTCTGCTGTGGGTGAGCCTGTGCCGCCGGCTGTGTTGCGACGCGGCATGCGGGGCCGTGCTCCGGGATCGCGGGGCTGCGGCCGCGAAGGGCCTCCGGCGGCGGAGTGGCTATCCGCAGGCGCCCGTGGCACTGGTGCAGGGCGCCACGGCCTGCGGCCGAAGTTCGGTCCGCAGGGGCCGGCACAGGAGGAGGCCAGAGGGGCGCATGCATTAGCGACATGTGTTGAGGCGGGAGCGTCTCCGGCAGCCGCTGGGGCTGGCGCGTCCGGGGAGAGGGCGCGGGCTGCGTGCGCGGGTGTCGAGGAGCCTGGAACGGGGCTGGAAGGGCGCCAGAGGGGCAGCGGCTTGACCGCCGCTGCGGCACTGCGACTCGTGAGTGGCGCCGTTGGGGGCCAGCAGGCAGAGGGACTGTCGGGCAGGGTACATGCTGGGGGGCGGTCTGTGCGGAAGGATCATGCGACAGACGTCGAGTCTAGCGTCGACTCCGTCGATGAAGTCCGCTTTCGGCAGAGCGTCACCCAGGAGCAACCCGCGCCTCAGTGGTAGCACCCGTCTGGAGCACAACGGCATGGTGGTCACTGAGGGCTTCCACTGTAAACAGACTTGGAGACGAATGCAGTGCTGCATACGTACTGTGGTTGAATGACGAGCACTGCTGAACGGTGCGAGGTGTCTGCAGATGGCGCCTGCGGCAGCGGCTGCGTGCATGATGCCATCAGGCAGGCGCCGGTGTCGTGGGCGCACAGGACCTGCATGCGCATGGGGCGCCACAGTGGTGGCAATTGGACGGGCACGGCTTCCGAGGCGCGTGCCGTTCCCCACGGCAACAGGGTGCTCCCAGCACCTCCGGCATGTGCTGCTGGCCGTGAGCGCGGGCCGCTTCGGGGCCGGGGGGGGGGCCTGCCGTCTGGTAATCCGTGCCAAGGCTCTGCTGGTGCGGCCACTCCACCGACGACCACTGCGGTGGGGGAGGCACCGCCGCCGAGTGGACCCCGGCTGGCTGCGTATGCGGCGCCGGGCAGCTGAGCAGATTTATCATGGCCACACTCCCCAAGTTAAGGCCAGCAAACGGGATTTCCAATGGTACACTGTACCCTATCCAGAACGCTGTGCATGGCTGTGACGCGCACCATACCCTGCTGCTGCGGCAGGAATGCCTGACATTGGGCATGCAGAACCGCAACAGAGCTGTGGCTTGGTACCAGAGGCAGCGGAGACCGCCCGGCATCACTCCCACAGGCATGCTGTGCCAACTTGGTTTTGTGAATCTCGACTGCTGGACCGTGGATATCGGAGTGCTAGTGGAATGGTTCAGTGCGCCACCGAGGCCACTGTGTCAGGAGGAAAGCCTTGCACATGCATGCCCACTCGTGCATCTGTGTGCACTGTCATCACACCTGCTGCCGTGTATGCTGGTCATGTTACATGGAGGAAGGATCACAAGCCCGGCATCGCCAAGGGAGTATCGCGAGGCCTGGACACTTGCACAATGGCCACATGCACGTGCCATGCGCCGAGAGCCTCGGCCCATAGCGGGGGAGGTTTACGAAGCCTCTTGGCCAGTTACCAAAGCTGCTGGCCATGTTATTAAAACCTCTTGCGATGATCCCAAAGCTTCGTGCTAGCCTGTCGATGTAATTAGCAGTTAACAGAAATCAAAGTGCTGGAGCCTGAAGCAGAGATGCAGGCAAATCATCTTGCAACCCCCTCTGAGGTAGTGTACGATACCCAATCAGTGCTGCAACTGCGGCTTAGTACAGGATACGACAAGGCACCCCTTTCAGAACACATGGCTACAAATCAGAATGCCGGGAACTGACTTCATGGGCTGTCCCAGCAAACTCACACAAAGACTCATCAGCCACACTGCTTACCGGCATGCAGCGCAACCTCCGGAATCTGCTCTGGACATCGACCAACTATGAAACACCCACAATCTCATTGGAGCCGCGGCCAATGATCACTCAGCACGAATGCCTGATCGCATCGACGCACGCACGCCCGCCTGTATCATCACCTGGCATCGTCCCTCCAGCACATTGCGGCAGTAGCCCTCAGGCACCCGGCCACCTCTCACCACGGGCGCCTGTCGCTGTACTCAGCACCCCAGACGCTTCAGCGTTGCCTGTGACACGCACTCTAAACATTGCTGCCTGCACGCACCTCACCACGGGGCCTCCGGAGTAACTGGGCCTCCACCGCGTGCTGCAGGCAGCCAGATACTGTGCGCGCACGGCCATGCATATGCGCAGCGTTACCCGGCTACAGCGCCACATCCACGGCCTCACTGAGGATGCAGGTGCCGAAGGGGTTGAGGCCGGTCTCAATCAAGCGCTCCGAAGCTTCCACCGGACAACCTGTCACGTCGATGTCAAACACACTCACGATGCTCGTGGCGGCGCCGCTGTGCGTGACGAACAGCTGCGTGCCAGCCAGCGTCGGCGCAGGGTTGTGCGGCACCGGCTCCGTCGTGGCCATGGGGCCGCAGCCGGCGAGCTCCTCCCGGGTGGCCATGTCGTATGTAACCACAGCATTCGCGCCGCCCTCCGCGATGTTGGTGATGTAGAGGAAGCGCGCGTCGAAGGAGATGGATGTGCCGTGGGGCGACGGCTGGGTGTGGCGCTTGAGCACGACGAGCTCCGGGGCGCGCACAAACAGCACCTCCCCGTCGCCGTCAGCGGGGCCCTGCGCGGCGATGACCAGCTCCGAGCCGTCGCGAATTGACACCTGCAGCACGAGAGTGCTTATGGCTAGCCCACAGCATGCACTCATACGGTTGGCCGGCCTTGCTGAGCCTCCACGCCACGTAGTTGTGGGTATTGATGACTGTGGGGTAGGCTGGTGGCTGCTACAGCGTGGACGTGTCATGCATTTTGACAAACATGAAGATGACGTTGGGTGGCTGAACCCCTGGCAGCCCTTGCGAGTGGCCTACATAGGGTGCCAGTGCTGCTCAAGGCAATGCAGCTTCCTATGGCAGGCAGTGGGATCCGGGTGTCAGAGCAGTTTGCGCTGCGAGATCTGCCGAAAGAGACACGGTCATGTGCAAACTAGGAAGCAGGTGGACAGGAGTGTCATTCGTACGGTGTGGAAAGTCTACAGCGGTTTGGTGCTGGGAACCATTCACCGGTGCCCGTTCAGGATCGACACGTTTCATTTACAAGAAAACTGAGGGCAGAGTATCATATGCTCCGCTGTCTTGGTGCGGGTACATGTTACGGGCAAGGCTGTGGGCAAGTTCGGTGCGTGCACAGGTCGAGCAAGCCCGGTTGAGAGTGTGGGATAGACGGCACTTGGTGCCAGCGAAACGCAAACTTCCGTGGTGAAACAAAAAGTACCGCCGTAAGATGGCTAGAAACTGGCAACACGTCATTTCAAAAACGCCAGAATGGGGCCGCTCGTGCAGGTTCGCGATCCCCAAGCACACCAAAGGTGTGCGTACGGGATCGACGACCACCATCGCGCGAGGAAAAGAACAAGCTTCATATTATGATGCATCTGTGGAGTATTGTGGAAACCTTCTAGAGTCTAGCGATGGCAGCGACAAGGTTCAGGACCACTGTACGCGTACATCCTGCACGCGCGGCTGCCGCAAAGATACTGTACCAGACACGTTGTTTTGCTGAATAATCAGCATAATAGCAGCGAGTGCAACTTTTTAAATGAGAGGTCAGAGCGCACATGCGGATCTGCCTTGGTCTGCAGAATGCGGAAGAACGAGTACTTGTCGCCACTTCTGATGTAGCTCGCCACGTACCCGTTGCCGTCCGACGTGCCCAGGTATGTAATGAAGACAAAGAGTCCGCTAATTGTCAGATCATGTGGCTTTCCGCCAAGACTCTTCACGATGGATGGCAGCTGGATTGTGTCCAGCAGTCGTAGCTTGTCGAGGTCGTAGACTGCGGATGCGCCATCGATATCGGAGGACGTGACGACGACAGGATCGACCTTTGCAAACGTCTCAGGCTACATACATGCCGAGGTTAGGAAGTAGGGCACTGCCACTCGCATTTGGGCCATGTAAACATGCGCGAAACACATGCCGCGGGAGTGCCGCTGCTGTTGGGAGCCGGCCAAGAACACAGCAACCGTCACACATCGAGTCAATATCTTCACATACCGCTCACCCATCTGCCTTGTTAGCTGTGACTTTGCTCTGCCGTGTCTTCACGGCCGATCGCGAACACGGGACAGGCACGTGCATATGCATGCTATCCGGATGCGTATGATAACGTTAACGTTGGCAAATGCCTGCTGCCACCCCATCATCCCACGACAGAGAGCGCATCACCACGTGCGTGATTGGCAGATCTCATCGCTTACGGACTAAACTGGAGCACGTACGCATTGCCCGCTCATCATGTGTCGACGTCGCCATCGATGTCGGAATTCCCGGAACACAACACATCGAGGATATGATTCCGAGGAACGTGTACCGGGTACAGCCGCAGAGCGCAGGTCTACTCGAAAGGTGCAAATGTATGTGACCATAAATTCGGCACAGTGGTGGGATCGCACGTCGGTGACAAAGAACTGCGTGCTCATGGAGTGGAACGCTCCAGCTGGCAGCGGCAGAAAGCGACGACTCTTGCGGCGGTTCAGTTCCACTGTGTCGCCGCGGAGTTCGGCCACCACGAGACGGTCGTTCTTACGGTCTGCGACGAGGATTCGGGACCTCTCGGTGTAGTCGTACGCGATGTACATTGGCTCGCCGTCATCAGGCAGCCGGAACGTCAGGTTGACCGTGGCGGTGACCGGGTCGATGAACGACACGGTGCCCTCCCCACGGTTCGCCACCGTCAGAAACCCTCCAAAGTTATGCAGCGGCACAGCTGCAATGCCGCTCACGGCAGTGAGGAGCAGAAGGGCGAACAGGCGCGCGAAGGAAGGCATGGTGATGGCTGATGATATACGTGCTACACTACGTTCGAATGAACGAAAACTTTCGCTTCGAGGCACAGTCGCCTGAGAACCAGGCCTTCGGCGCCACCAGGAATCTCACAGGAAAAGTATAAAGGCAGCGTGCGAAAAGGGCCCCACAAAGACGTCTGGCTTTCCAGTGAATTAAGGCTCTCATGTCACGTCCCCGACTGCCCTTGCGAGTGCTTCGAATTTTGCTCCCGCGGTGACCCATGGCCAGGGACTCTCCTCAGGCCCAGGATCACGGCCATGTCGATAACAAACTATCATGCATCGATGTCCACGTACGCACTTCCTGGCGTATATCTCGACATCATATCGAAAAGTTCATCCTCTGGCAACTGCGCCCGTCATGTCATCGGCCGCCAACATGGGGCCGATTATGGGTGCATGACGGACAGCCGCAGTACTAGTGTCGGCCATCAGAATGCTATACAGGGAAGATCTCGTTTGTTGGTTCTCATTGTGAACATTCGCGTAAAGTTTCGCTCGGTTTAAGGGGCCCCACTGGCAGCCTCCCTGAGGCCGCGTGCCTATATATGGTGCTACCAATAGCAGACCCTCGTAGTCTTGCTCCAGAAAAGCGCAGAGCCGTCCCAGGGTGTGCGAGCCACCGGTGGACATGATGTGCGGCAGAGAGCCGGCCTGGTCGTGCTACGTAGACAGCCAGGGTACCAGGCAATGGCAGCACTTGGTGGTGCTGAGGCTGGGTCATCCAACCAGATAGTGCATCTGCCTCCGCAGCTACAATGAGTAGTACATGTGAAAATCACATGGCCCAGGAAACATAATCTCGGAAACCAGAATCCGTTGGCTGGCTTGCCGGCTTGCCCCAACGGACCAAAGACAGCTGCTAGGCCCCACACCACAACCACTCATGATCATGCATATGTGTCGCCACCCGGGCACGCCACAACGCCCTGCAGCCCTCCATGGAGGCAGTACCAGTGGGTGGCAGACACAAATGTATGCATGTGCGGACGGTGGAGCCAGCTCAAGCTCACATACAATCAGATAAGCATCAAAACTTGATTTCACATGCACGCCACGGTGGCCAAGCGCGGCGTCACCGCGTCCGGGTCCTTTGGCCTCCTGCTGCCGATAAACACCACCAATTGCTTAAGCATGATCCTCTAACGCAACTCGGACAGCACGTGGTCGTGCCGCAGGCCGACGGGCAGCCACCAGCGGCCGCGTGGGTACAGCGGGTGTCAGCGCTGGACCGCGTCAGTGATGACGCAGATGCCGAAGGGGTTGAGGCCGGTGGTGATGAGAGTCTCTGAGGCCTGCACGGGGCAGCCGGAGGCGTCGATGTCAAACGCGCTCGTGACGGTGGCTTCGGCGCCACTGTGCGTAATGAAAAGCCGCTTGCCGTCCAGGGTTGCGGCGGGGTTGTGCGGCACCGCCTCCGTCGTCTTGAGGGCGGCGCACCCGCGGAGCTCCTCCCGGGTGGCCATGTCATATGTAATGACTGCGTTTTCGCCGCCCTCCGCGATGTTTGTGACGTAGGCGACTCGGGAATCGAAGGAGATGGATGTGCCGTGGGGCGACGGCTGGGTGTGGCTCTTGAGCACGACGAGCTCCGGGGCGCGCACAAACAGCACCTCCCCGTCGCCGTCAGCGGGGCCCTGCGCGGCGATGACGAGGTCCGTGCCGTCCCGGATGGCCACCTGCACAGCACACAGCATGAGCTCCAGGGGCAGCAGCGCTTGCCATGCACAGGACGAAGCGTGACGCGTTCCGGGCACAGAGGGTGGCTACAGGGGGTGTGTATATGCATGGGGGGCGCACGTGTGGATCGGCGGCGGTCTCGATGAGGCGCAGGAGGTGGTACTTGCGGCCGGAGCGGACGTAGCTAGCGACGTAGCCGCGGCCGTCGGAGGTGCCGAGGTAGGTGATGAAGATGAAGAAGCCGCTGATGGTGAGGTCGTGGGGCTTGCCGCCGAGGGCGGCGACGGTGGGCGGCAGCGGCAGGGTGTCGAGGAGGCGCATCGTGCGCATGTCATACACGGCCGACTCGTTGGCGATGTCCGACGACGTCACCGCGACCGGTCCGACACTGTCCCAGGTACTCGGCTGCAGGGCAGGTGAGGCTGTTGCAGGAGAATCGGATGACGTGTACCCTGGCATTGCCCCCACGGCGCATGTCGGAGGGGGTTGGCAGGAAGGCAGGGTTGCGCATGGGCATGTGCTGGGGGACAGCATGCGGCCGTTCGGGCAGCACGCGAGACGCGCCAAACAGGCCCCCACCATGGCGTCAATGGAAACCGGTCTGTTAAGATTGAGCCATTCTTAGAGGGTTGGGCATTCAGCCACGCAAGTGCAGCGCGGTTGAGCCGGACCAGCGCGAGCCGGACCAGCGCGAGCCGGACCAGCGCGAGCCGGACCGGCACATGCATGCCTGGTCCCCAGGGCGACAGAGGCGGACCCGCCGCGAGTGGCCGGCGAGGGCGCCGGCGGCGCAGGCCGATGTGAATGTACCTTTGATGCGTGTCCTCTGTTTTCTACTCATCTACCAGTATGATGACCCGAGCAGTAACGACGGGAACTACGACCGCGAGAGCGTATCGGCCGAGTCGAGTAACACTGCCCATGGTTCAAGTCGAGAACAGTTCCCCTGCAGTAGGGTTTGCAGACAGGGCGCGAGCGGCGGCATGATGCTGAGTGGGGCTGGGGGACGCCGCGCTGCATGCATGCAGGGCGGCTGCACCGCCCCGGCTCTCCCTGGTTCGGTCGCCACAGGGCAGTCCTGTGGTGCCGCGCCCAGGTCTCGAGTGCGAGTCCCCCAAAGAGTCAGAACCGAACAAGTTACAACTCCGTACTTCAATCACCCCATGCCCATATGACGCTGCGGCCGATGTCCAAACGGGTCTGGCGTGATGCCCGAGTTGCTTATTTGTTTTTGTGACCGGCACTGCGGATAGACAGATAGGCACATGGCGTGTTGGTGGTCTTATTACGCTGACTCTTTCGGGCTGGGACAGGTGCGCCAGAGGATCCAGGTCAGCTATGTGGATACAGCTGGATCCATCCGGAATGATCGAGGTGACTGCAGAGACTGGGATCAAGGTGCTCTGGGTGCAGGCATGGCTATGTCACTGCTGGCCTCTACCCTTATCAAGACAACGCTTTCACCAATTACAAGAGCAACCTCTGTGGAGCATCACGATGCTGCAAGCCTGATAGATGCTCGTATACGAGCTGACGATTGTCATGATCACCACCAGTGTGGCAGTACATGGGCTTGTACCAGTGAAATATTCTTTGCTGAGAAGCCTGTGTGGTATGAATGCAAAGCAATTCGTGGAACAGTGTGCTCCTTGGCATGAGTGGAACGGGCGAGAACTGCATGATTCCACAAAGGTTGGTTCAGAATAATGAAGATGCATATGCTGGACCACAGACCAATGTGGCTGTTGGGTCATTCTTACATCTAGCAGTCATCACGTGTCAACTAGGTTCTAGGCTGGCCCACGTTTACCTCAACATTACAGGTGTATCTAGCTGGTATGGGACACCACCTGCTGACAGGCTTGACACAGCAGCAGCGAACTCCTCGTTACCGAAGAGCGAATGGATGCTACATCCTCAATTCATCCTCAACAGGAACACTGGAAAGCACTCCTATTGAAAGCCCCCAGATGCACAGGGGCTGTAAACGAGCAGAACGCAACCACCTCGTGATTATTCGTGGACATACGTCTTCCAAAATGAGGCAAGAAGGTGCACGTGGATGTTGCTGTTGCAGACTGAGCGGCCGCATGGCCTATTGCCGTGCCTGCCGCAGGCATGCGTCCAAGGCCCGAGACTCCGTTTCGCCACAGCCGAAACAGCACCGTGTCGCTAAGCAGTCCGATGCTATGCCGTGACCATCTCTCGTGGAATGACCACCTCTTCGCGGAATACATACATGGCAGAGGGATGTTGGCACCGGCTAGCCGCGCTTGCTGTGTGTCAGTCATGCACGCTCTGTGCTTGCATACAACTCACTCATGCATACATATGGGTCAACCTGTCATCGCTGCGGCCGCCCTGGGCATTACTGATGAACTCGGATCAGCACCCAAGCTTGCTGGCGGCAGGCCGACCGGAAAACATGCGTATCAACAGTCAGGCCGTCGGTACTGATGTCGATGCTCTAACCCAACAGCTCGTTTATCAAGTTTAGACGGTGCTGATCTACGCAGGGAATTCGAGTGGCCTGGAGCGCGGCACTGACACCAATGGCGACTGCAGCATCGATATCTCACGTGTGCAAGCCTGGAATGCTACAAATAACGTTAAGATAAGGGCCCCGCTCGGCTGGTTCAAATGCTCGCGCGTGTCTCTGCATACGGTGTAAGTCCCCGCAAGTATACGTACTGCCCAACACGGCCTGGATGTGCCTGTGTTGCCGACCTGAGGTGGTGTACTGTAGTGCCACTGTTGCACGCTCGATGTGTGTGTGCTTGCAGTTGCAGCTTCCAGTCGGTTTGATTTACATTCCGGGTTGCGGATTCCGGCTTCGCTCCAAACGCATGCATCATGGCCCGCGCCGAAAAGCAGCTCATGCACAAGACAACTCGCCAATGAAACCGTACGAGGCGAGGAAGCATCAGATGTTTTCACAAATGGATGCAGTATTTTACTGAAGATGAATGGACACACAAGGAAGTTGGCGGAACCAAAACGGTTGAACAAGCACGGAGTGCAATAGGTGGACTCATATCTTGCGCTCACCGGGATTTGAGTGGCTGGCTTGCCAAATGCAGTGGTTGGAAGGCAGGTAGGTGTTATGTGGGGTGCATGCTGGAAAAGCAGAGGAGGATGGCAACACCATATCTGATGGCCCAGGAAGGTGCAC
>JAUMHO010059310.1:0-29094 GCA_032360965.1 Ulva armoricana
TTGATGGATAGGAAGTGTCCATAGACAGGGAAAGTTCCCCACGTTAGCGGAATACGAGTACCAATCTTTGTCGTGTTGCCTGTTCCTGAAATGTATTTTGAGGCTTCTGGATTTGTCTGTTCAGGAGTTGTATCGAGTCGTGGTACAGGTGTTAAAAGCTGGAGAACTCCACCAGCTACCATTCCGATACCAGCAGAGATTAAAGCCATAGAAAGCTGTGGAGGAATACCAAGGAACATCCCTCCAATTACAAGGACAGCACCCACAATTATTTGAAAGACTCCTGCTTTCTTACCAGCAGTGAACGCTGGCATGAAGTGAAGCTCATCTACTTCAAGAGGCATATCAAGAGCATCAGGGTTATCGAAACCCGAGATTTGGAAGAACAGAGTTTCTTTAAACATATCTGGCTTTGTGCGTCTTAGGTGGGACATAATCGCAGTCGTGGCTTCCCTTGCAGTTGCAACTGAAAGTTCAACAGGTTTACCTAGAACATCTAGGATGCCATGAAGGTGAACTTTAACCACGTTTAACTACTCCTTCGGTCACGTAGAACTCTGCTACTCCATTCTCCCCTACGATGTAATGCTTAACTTGAGGGTGGTTTGTAAAGGCCACGTAGTCATCACCACTAAGGTTATTCGATTCAGAAGGATGTGTGTGCCATGTTGCTACAGCCTTAACTTTCCTATCAGGGTCATAAAGATACGAGAACAAATCAGCAGAGCGATACATAGCCCCAAATTCAGGGTCATCGTGGTTGTTTAAAGTCTCAACAACAGTGCCGTCTGGGAGTACAAATCCAAGACGCTCATTACCTTCGGCAGCATATTTATTCAGTAGCTCTTTGAGCATTCAACATATCCCTCTTACGTGGAGACAATATATCGAAAAAGTCTACTTTATCAACTTCTTTCTTACGCGAGGGAATGTCTTTGTGCCTCAAAATATGAGTAGTTGAGTTCTTAAACCTGAAAGGAATAATCTCAGAACGACGGCCATACATACGATGAAGCATCATCCGAGGTTCAAGCCAAACTGCACAATGGTTGGCGAACCCTGTTGCCCGACGGTCTTGGAAGCCGTGAATAGACATAAGGAGTACATCAGAAGTTTGTATGTGATTGCCCCAAGGCTCTGCTCGTGGAAAGTCTAGGATTTCAAAACCTTCTTTACGAAAGTTTTCTGCAAACAGATTAAGACCATCCCGCTCCCAGCCTTCATACCTAGCGTAGTCAGTCTTTACTTCAATGTTTTCCATTGTGGAGAAATACTGACCAAGTGTTGTTAGGCAATCCTCACCTTCTTTATACGAGAAGTCTTCACCTAAGAGGTGGTCATATTTACCCTCGAACATTAGATAGACACCGCAGAAAACTCTGGCTTCAAGAACTGACGAGGAGGGCTGACACCTTCTTGCCTATCTGACAAGCTACGTAGCTGCGCTGTAATAAGTTCCCCAAGTCCTGTAATTTGAGCAATGTACCATGTGTTCTTCTCGTAAGCAGGTGGGTCAGCAGTTAAGTTCTGAGGTTTGACTTTGTATCTAACAACAGTAGCACCCTCTAAATGTCCTTCTGCGACAGGGACGTGGAAGATATCTAAAGGGTTACCTACTGTCAAGGTAGGTCTAATACGCTGTTCACCTGAGTTTCTTTTTACTCCAGTGACCTTAATAAAGGCATCATCGAATGTCCAAGGTTTGTTGATATTAGTAGGATGCCATAGGTATTCTCTACCAGAATGCGCTCTGATTTTACTTCCATCTAACAAAGTAATATCGAATAACTCAATCAGTTCTTCAGGATTAAGTTTTACACTATCTTCTTTGTGGCTTGCTGGAATGTCTGACATTATGATGGATGCTCCCTTAACTTAACCTCTACATTAGAGACAACACCACGGTTACCTGTTACTTGTGGGATTGTAAAGGGAGTATCAAACCTAACGATTACATTTCCAAATACAGGGTGGGGGTAGAGAAAGCTTTTCCATGTCCCATGAGTTTTATAAAATTCCCAAAGAGCCATTACATTATTAGTTGGATTGACTGTGCCTAAAGAGTCAGGGTTACCATCGGCTAACCGCCTGTACTCCATAGCTACAAAGTTCAGGCTAAACAGCCGAAGGATAGGCTCAGAAGGTTGGTTGGAGAAACGAAATCCTCCTTTAAGTTCAATACTAGAACTGTTATCTTCTGTCGTCATAGAGGGGTTCCCGTGGTAGGGAAAATTAAAAGTTTCCATTAGTTCAACGCATGTTTGATTAGTTGTTTAGTTTGTCCACCAGTTACAATATCTTGTCCAATAACGTGTAGGATATCGTCAGGGCCAAGTTGTGGTTTTTCCTCTGGAGCCATAACGTAAACATTCACTTCTTGGCTCTTACCTTCGGGCATCCGCATAGCTTGAACTGTGTCAGGTTTTAAAGCAGCACTACCTAAAGCGTTCATTGCATATAGCTTATCTCTACCAATGCTGTCCACTGCTGATTTACGCATCATAAATTCACCAGCCTCTGCCATAATAGGAACATGGTCACGTCCTGTGACACCAAGGTTAGGGATGCGTCCACCACCAGAGAAGCCTCTGACAGCACCACCACTAGCTAATCCTTTAACAGACCCACCCCCAGAGAAAGTTTGGGGTGTAAAGCCGAACGCCGCGAATAGTTGTTTGATAGCAAAGATGGCTACTTGCTCCGCAAGAATTTTAAGAATAGCTTTCAAGATAGAAGCAGCCATATCACTAAAGGCTTCACCCACAGACTTAGCCCCTGTTGCAATATCAAAGAAAGCATCTCCAAGTGAACTTGTTGCTACGTCTCCAACTTCAACAACCTTATCTGCAAAATTATCCGAGCTAAGTGTAGCTTCTTCTAACTTGTCAATGTAGGCTTGAAGCCCCTCATTAAGACCCTCTGTCCAGCTATACATGGCAGGAGCAGAAGAACCTGTTACCGCTACAATCTTACGCTGTAGGTCAAGGATTCTCTGTTCATTATCCCCAACCTTGTTGGTAGCCTCTTCAAGTTCTTTAGTGGTTTCAAGTCTTTGGGTTTCAAGCTGGTTAATTTCACTATTAGCTTGCTTCATCTGGTCAGGAGAATATTTACCTTCTTTATTCTCCAAAATTTCTTTAGCTTTTGCCAGTTGTGTTTCAATTACAGATAGTTGAGCATTTAGTCTAATCTCATTAGTATCTAAGCGTAATCTTTGCTCTCCCTTGAGAAGGTCAAGCTCACTACGCATAGCTTTGATTTCAGCTTGCTCAATCTCTTGGTCTATGTTGTCCTTATGAACTTGACTAAACTTACCAGTGTTGCTTGAGGCATCTATAGCATCTCTCTGCGATTGCAGGTCTGCAACAGGATTCTGTAGAGCTTGAACTTTATTCTCAAACTCAGTTGTCGCCGCGTCGAAAGAGTCAGTGAGAGCTTTAAGAGTATTACGGATTTGAGGAACTTGTCTCTCCCTAATTTCCTTTGTCATCCCATCAAATGAAAGAGCAACTTCTTCACGTTCTGCACGAAGAGTTGCATTAAGCTTTACCATTTCAAGGTTTAGTAGTTCTGTGTCACCAGATAAACGGAAACGTAGGTCTTCACGGGCCGCTACCTCTTTCTGTGTTTGAAGTTGTAGAGCACGAATCTTAGCCGCTTCGATTTCATTAATAGAGCTACGAACAGTGACGCGCTTCCGCTCAAGCGCAATCTCTTTATCTAGTTGGATTTCAAGTGACTCGAAAGAAATCTTACGAGTACGAACTTCCTTATCCAAGCTAAGCGCGTCAAGAGAGGCTACAACCTTCTCTCTTTCAAGGCGAAGTGCTGTGGCAAAGGTTGCCTCTGCAATCTCACGCTCTTTACCAATTTTACCCTCTCTATCCAAACGAGCAGTTTCTTGAACAAGAGCAGCCTCTTGCTTCGCTGCTAGTTGCTCTAGGATAGCTGTTCTACCTTGAGCAATTACTGCCTCTGAGTCTTTAACATCAAGTGAACGACGGATGAGGTCAATCTCACGTTGACGATTTGCTTGTTGTTGTTTGAAACCTGCATCAAACTCACGTAGTTGCTGGTCAGTCATTTTAACCGCAGCTTCTGCGCGTGATAGTAGAGCCGCCCCTGTTTGGGGTAAACCAGATGCTCCAAACTGGCGCTGTTGGCCAGTTGCTTTATACTTAGCTTCATCAGCTTCCACAGCTTTACGAATTGCTTCCACTACTTGTTCTACAGTTTTGGAACCCTCTGGTAGCTCCTCTCCTTTGTTTGTGAACTTGCTCCTATCACTCTTAGCTTGAGCCAGTTGTTGGTCAAGGCTAATAAGAATAGAGCGAGAAGCAGACGCTTCATCACTACTGTTGAAAGTGTTTTGGTTAACTTCACGCTTCTGACTTGCAATAGATTGTGTAGTCTGAACTACAGGTAAAAACTTTGCTGTAAACTCTTGTAAGTATCTATTCTGAGCATCAATAACAGCTTTAGCATCTACAACATCTTCATCACGAGTTGTATTATCTTGAAAACGAAAACCATAGTTAG
Organism: Ulva armoricana; assembly: GCA_032360965.1. NCBI lineage: Eukaryota > Viridiplantae > Chlorophyta > Ulvophyceae > Ulvales > Ulvaceae > Ulva > Ulva armoricana. Next base: position 4,540 of record JAUMHO010059310.1, read on the forward strand.
AATCTTTACCTTCCGCAATGCGTTTATCTAATAAGGCTTCATCTTTATCCGATAGGGTGCCATTCTCCATCGCAAGAAGAAGACGATTATTGTCCGCTTGGATTCTAGTCACAGATTTATATAACTCTAGGATACCTGTATCATCTAAGTTACCTTGGTCAAACTCTCCTGCTTGCTGAACAAGAAAATTACCTCTACTAAATGGTGATGATGTTGAAGACCTACGGAATCCTCCATAAGCATCTTTCGGGAGAATACCTGCTAATTGACCACGGGCTTTCTTAGACTGCCCTTCTAATAGTTTTGTTGATTCATCAATGCTTGTATTTAACTCCACATTACGAACGTCAAGCATTACATCGCGAAGACGTTCTAGTTCAGGAACAAGGTCTTGGATTTTAGCGTTAGTAAAATCAAAGGAACCCCCAAGGTCTCCAAACTTAAGTTGTAGCTCAAGAGCAATGTTATTTAATTCGTGCATACTTTCGCCAGCTTCGAAGTGTCGCTGTGTTAATATTTCGATTTCTTTGTCGATTGAACGAATGTTTGCTGTATAGGTTTGCAGTTTACCTTGGCTTTCATCTACGGCTGCTTTTAATTCATCAACACTTTCGGTAAAGAAGTCAACCCCAATTTTAGCTAGGGCGATAACAGCAGTGACCCCTGCAATCGTAAGACCCACTGGCCCTAGTGCTCCAAGGAAACCTGTCAGTCCTTTAGCCGCAGCAGCATTTGCAGCAGCCTCTTTTAATCTAATCGCAATATGAGCTTTACCTGCTAGATTTAGAGCTAGGATAGCTGCTCTATTAGCAATTAAGGCGGCAGTGTAGGCTACAACAGCAGTAGTCAGAATAGGAATTACAGGGCCGAGTTTATTAAGTCCTCTTAGAAATAGGCTAAGGATATCAATCCCTAATTTAAAAGCATCCACAAGAGGCCCAAGTGCTTTAGCAGCCAAGGTGCCAAAGATGGATTGTAGTTGTAGACCTTTATTTGCCAAAGCATCCATCTGTACAGAGTTAGCTTCGACAGCAGCAGAGGAGAGAAGAAACTTCTGACGTAGTTCTTCAATGGTTGCAGAGTTATTAGTTAAAGCGGCATAAGCAGCCCCTGCTCGCACTTCCAGAACTTGTAGGGCATCTGATGTAGTGAAACCTGCATCTTGAAGATTCTTTAAAACTCCTGTAAGCCCATAGAGTTTTACATTTACATCGTCTGTGGATAGGCCTAATTCCATTAGACGGGCATTGAGTTTCTCAGAGGGTGCAGCGAGAGCAGTAAGGATTTGACGAAGACCAGTACCAAGTGTTGAACCTGAACGGATACCTGAGTTTGCCATAGCGCCGAGCGTAGCAGTCAGTTCTGAGAACGTAATGTTTTGTTCGTTAGCGATGTTACCCGCATATTGTAAACCAAGTGTTAGTTTCTCAAGGTTCAGTTTCGAGTTGTTAACAGCAGTGGTGAATACGTTGGCGATGTTACCTGCTTCTTCTGCGCGTAGGTTGAACACTGAGATTGTTGAGGTTACAAGGTCAACAGCAGTCTTTAGGTCAGTACCAACGGCAGTAGCAAGCAAAGTAATATTTTCGATTGAGCCTGAGATTTGGTCAACAGAGAAACCAGCTTGACCCATAATGGTAGCGGCCTCTGCTACTTCAAGGGCTGTGAACTTAACACCTTCTGAGACGCCGACGATTGTCTTCTCAAGTTTACCCATAGACTCATCTGTTGTGGCAGTGATAGCTTGTAGCTGTGCAAACTCACGGTCAAGGTCAACTACGAACTTACCAGCGAATGAGAGGGCGCGGAAGGCTAGACCCATCGCGGCATAGTTGGCTAAGAGTTGTGCTTGGATTTTCAATAGTCCAGCACCACCATCCTTTAGACGATTGTTAAGAGAAGCTAAAGGGTCAACTTGATTAGCTGCACGAGCCTTGGCACGAGCAATACTTTCATTAAGGCGAACCTGTTCTTTTAATTGAGCATTAGTAAGACGTTCTTGGTTAATTTCAAATTGTTTGGCTTTAGCAATCCGTGCAAGTTGAATCTCTTTACGAGCACCTACTGTATTACCCTCACGGCGTAGAATGTTAGCACGGTCAAGGGCGCTATTGATTTTTACCTGTTGTGTTGCGACACGTTTAGAAGCTCCTTCCACTTGCTTCATAGCTACTACTTGTTTCTCAGCAGCAGTTACATCAATCTGACTATTGGCTAGGTTGGTTGCTAATCTATTAGTGCTTCTTCCATCGTTGTTTGCCGCATAAGCTTTGGCAGCTTCACCCGCTCGTAACTTAGCAGCCTCTAATTTTACTTGGGCCTGTTTTAAGGAAAGGACTTCACGGTTAGCAAACTCTTGGCGTGATAGGGTTGTTAGGGCAACAGCTTGCTGCTTTTCCATTTCAGTGTAATGTTTAGTTAATCGAAGACGAGCATCTCTGCTTAGCTTCAAGACACGTTCAGCTTCCTGCACATTACGTTTGGCGATGATACCACGGTCAATAGCAGCCTTGCGTTCAGCTTCGGCACCACCACCAGCAATCAGTTGATTACCAGCACGGTCTAATTTTACGTTGGAAGAGAAACCCTGCTTTTCAGCTAGAGCTTGTAGGTTCATAAGTTTGACGACTTCACCGTTCGCGTCTTTAGCTCGTTGCTCAAACTTCGCAACAGCCTTCTCTGCATTAGCTAATTGGGTCTTCAATCTCTTGAGAGACCCGCCGTCAAAGAACTTTACTAAATACTCAATCTGTGTGTCGTCAATCATTACATACCAATCTCATCAAAGGCCCTACGGAAATCTTCTCGACTGTGAACTGTTTCACTATTGGACGAGCCAGAGGTGTTACCTTTTGTACCGAACAACGCTGATAGGGTTGTGTCCACAATGTTTATAAGAGACTTCTTAACCTCTCCCGTTGTTGCACAAACCTCTCCAAGTTTAAGGTCTGTACAAATCTTAACATCTTCCCATGTAATCTCCCAAGTAAAGCCATTTATTTGGGAGGGCCTTTTATCAAATACCCAACAGAGTTGTTTTTTGTGAGTTAAGGTGCTGTACCACTCGATGACAACATTGAGTTCGTCAGTTGCTCCGTCTCCTGTGTTGTAGCTTGGATGATTTCCCCTGTTGCTTTCGCTGCTTTCAGTGTGGCTTCCACTTTCCTCGCGAAAAAACCGAAAGCATGTGCTAAACCCCACTCAGCAAGAGCTTCTCCATCTGACATAGATAGCTCGAAGTCTTCAACATCTGGATAATCGTCAGGGTCTACACCTTTAGGTGCTAATAGAATTTGTACGATTGTGGACGCGACAGCAGGGTCTGCATGTGAAGTGGTTAATCCAGTTAGTCCTTCTGGAAAGATAGAGATAATTCTAAGGAGCCTTGCATAGCTCATGAAAACCTCTGTATCTCCTAATTTGAGCGTATCGCTCGGTGCTTTAAAGTCAGTCATATTGTTCTTCCCTCATAAAAGATTGATGCCTTGGAAATTACTCCAAGGCATCAAGTTAATCAAGCCATTTGTTGAGGGAGGGCTTTGACTATTCTTAGACGATAAGACGTCCTTGAGCTTCTCCGAACTCAGCGTAGTCAGCGTCAGCATCAACGAGAGAGTAAGGTTGAATTTCAAAAGGCATGTTACCATAGTCTGATGTTCCGAACTGTACATTAAAACCACGAACAATTTTAATTTTAGGGAAGTAGAATACTACATCCCCACCATCTGCAAGTTTACCGATAACGGCACATGAGTAGTAGATATCCGCAGGGTCACCAAGGTCTAGGGCTGAGGCTTTAACCACAGAGGCTCCAGAAGTAATTACAACGCCTGTAGGGATTGCATGTGTGACAGTTAGTTCACCTGCTGCTGTGGAACCAATACGGTTCGCCATGATACCTTTGTTGGTAGCAACAAGGATATAGTCATCTTCTGCCATTCCAGTTTCGGAAGTGACAGGGATAGTAACGACAGAACCATCACCTGTTACAGCGGCTGTAGCTGTAGTTGCTACGTTAGTGCCTAAAGCACCTGCTGCAAGGCCGAGGCCATATGCGAGGTTCTGTGCTGTGTATTCGTAAACTTCTGTAGCAACGTTCAATGTTGCCGAGGTGATAACAGAGTAGACTGTGCGGTTTTTCACACCTTGTCCAAGGTCAGTTGTTTCCATTTCGCCTGTGATAGTGACGTTCTTAACGAGACCGATGCTGTCGTCACTTGTCAGATTGAAAAGTTCGCCAACTGCACCGATTCGTACTTCTGCTGTAGACAGCATGAAATTGGTAGTTTTTGCAGTACCTAAATCTTTGGCCATAAGGGGTCTCCATAATTATGTTCATTGTAGTATTACTTGATATCTTTGTGAAAACAAAGTAATACTTTTGCACCAGATTGAGGGAATTATGAAAACACGATTTAGTTTAACTATTGATGAAGAAGTCTATGAGACTCTAAGACTACAAGCCACAGTGTTGGAGATGCCTTTAAGTAGGTTAATTAACAAAATTCTGAGAGAGTCTCTTCAAGTTCAAAACGACCAGATTGATGCTGCGCTTACAAGGCTAGAACGTCAACGTCATGTTAAAGACTAGGCTAACTGTTTGAAACGGTCTAGTTTTGTTTAACCTAACAACAGGTGTAGCCATAAACCCTCCATCAGAAGCTAGAATACCAATAGGCATCCCTGTCTCATGATGTAGAATAGGAATAGTCACCACCTTACCCGCGCAGTGATTGATGACTTTATTTGTCAGAGCATTCAATCTCTGAATTTGAGGGTCATTATATGTACTGCCCGCTACCTTAAACCCTACTTCACCAAGTGTACCTTCGGCTGAAACATACATTTCGATAGGGCCAATGTGGTCTTGTTGGGTGATATCTTCTTCATCACCTGTACTATCAAAATCAAACACTTCCACAGTAGGTGTTAATTCCTGTCCAATACTATAAATCCAATTTGAGATAGAAGCTTTTAGGCTTAGGTATAGGTCGTCTGTCATTTTAAAACCTCTGGTAAATGTTTATTCAACCACCACCGCATGAATGAATAGAAGGCAGGTCGATAAGGATTTCTTTTACCTCTCCCCTGTTGGTTTGTCAACTTAGCATAAATATCTTGATGTGCTCCACTGAAAATATCCCGTTCTAGTTTCTTAGGTTTAAAGTTAGCATCAACTTTCGAAAAAGGTTCATGGATAACTTTTACTTTAAAGTTCTTTAGACCTGTGGCTCCTGATACAAACCTACCTGTCTTGAGGCTACTCACGCTAGTACCATTAGTCTTAAACCCTTTCTTAGCCCCACGAGAGCTTTGCTCAATATAGAAGCTAGATTTACCTAGTAGATTACTGGTCTGGCTAGACAGGTTCGCAACGTCTCTCTGTAGGTCTCCTGTCTTTTTGAAGAACCCTGCGTTACTCGGTTTCTTAGAGGCATAAGAAGCTGATAGTGCAGGATAGGTGGGAGTGTAAATACCTAGTTGGGGTGCTCCTGCTGTGTCTAAGGCTTGGGATGCAAACATATCAAAGAACTGAGCTACAGAGTTCTGAACCCTATAGTGGTCTTGCTGAGCATTCTTTCGAACTTGCTTCATTGAACCTGCCATACCACCAGTTATAATCTGGTCTATAGTTGCGGATAACTTATTCGTATTCGATTTGGCCAATGTAGACTCCAAGTTGCTTGTCTACACGTTCTACTACAGCTTGTTTGGAATTACCAAGGACTTGAATTAGGTCTCCAGCTTCAATAGGATACCCTGTGATAATTTGTTGTCGTTTAACGATTTGCCCAAGATTATCTGAACCCGAAGAACGAATTTCGAAAGCGATATAAATACCTTGAGTCCACACTGGCTGACCTTCAATAAGTTGTTTGGATACAGGGTCACGAGTCTTAGCCCCCTCTCTCCCGACTGCGGCAATATCAGTCATACCAAATAGTTTGTAATGAGTGTACAGATGCTTTCCTTTAAGGAATTGGTCACCGTGGTCTGCCACTAGGAAGATTCTACCGTTAGGGTCTGTGAAGGTGTCTCCTACTTTCAAAACGCTATCAGGGAGCACTCTGAACAGGCGTCGAGGAGAGTTAAAGTTAGACACACGAGTTGTTACTGGAATATCAGTTAACTGTCCATAGAAGGAAGACCCCTTTGTGGTCTTCAATTTATACATATTCTCTTTAACAACTCTATGTAAACTCATTACGCTACAGTCTCGCCAGTAATAACATCAGGGTCTGGATTAGCAACAATGAATAAGTCAGAAACAGATTTAAGCTCCGCATCTAGTGCAGGGTTTAGACCACTAATCGCCGCATAATATTTCCCTTTCATTCGGGCTTTAAGAGTTTTCATATCAGCTTCGAAATGTGTGACAGAGATATTATCCTCTGTGTGGGTCTTGATAAGAGTGATAGCCATTACGTCGATTGCTTCACAAGCAGCAGAGTACCTAATCGCTTGATTAGCTAGTTGGGCGGCATAACCCCCTCCTGTTAATTGAGCATCAAAATCTACTTGACCAATATCTGTACCATTCTTAATGTTGGCGTAAGTTGCTCTTAGGTCAATCATTTCATCAGTCAGATTTAATTCTGATACTCCTAGAGAATTTCTAATATCGGAAGGTGTGGTGATATAAAGTGGAGCATCTACTACCATAATAGTAATTCGGTTTGTAATTGTTACAGAACTAACATTATATTGGTATTTAACAACCATTGTGCCAGTAGTGTCTGTTGTTGGGGATGCGAGTGTAATCACTGTTTCCGTGTCGCTTGCCCCAAGTGTCGGGTTAGTTGTGGCCAAGGCCACAGTTCCATCTAAACGTGATACGTTATAAGAGAATGTACCAGCATCTGGCACAACAAGCTGCCCTTGTGAGCCTTTAAACTCTACTGGAATATTAGTTGTGTCAGATACTGTAATATACATTAATCATTAACCTCTTGGGCTTTAGCAGCTAGTTCAGCTTTATGGGCTTCCTCAGCAGCTTTTTTAGTTTCAGCTTCTTTTGCAATTCTAGCCTCTTCTGCTTTCTTAGTTTCGGCAGCGGCTTTTTTAGAATCCTTACCTGATTTTGCAGCTTTCTTGACTTCGGGCTTATTAGCCTTCTCGTTGTTTTCGATTGCAGACTCAACAGCAGCAGCAGGGTCTTTACGATATGCTACTAGGAACTCTTCATCTGTCATAGTTGTTTCCCCAAGAATGATAAGGGACTTACGTGCAGATGCAAGTTGGACTTGACTATCATTCTGAACAACATAAGGTCGGCTTGATACATAAATTGAAGGTACTTGGTGATTTAGATGGAATCCAAATCCGTCTGGTGCTTTTACAAGCATTGTTTTAGTTTCTTTAGTCATAAGGTTTCTCCCTGTTTAAGACCATTCTTAATAATAACCCCACCCACTGTTGTCAATGGGTGGGGTTGAATTTTAACGATGTAGGCTAACTTAGTTAGCGTAGTCGTAGACGCTACGAGTGTCAGAGAAGACGAGGCGGTAGCCTGTGTTCTCAGTCTTCGTCATAGTGATAGTTTGGTTAAGGATATTACGTTCCTCTTCCTCGATATTACTATTTGCGCGTTTAAGCTCTTCAAGCGTTTCTGCACGAGAGAAACCAACTAGCTTACCTGCTGGTGCGAAACCAGAAAGTACAGGTGTGATTGGCTGGTCGAAAATCGGGTTACGATTAACTTGGATACCAGCACGGCCTAGTTGCTCTGCTGCGGATGTAGTCTTGTCGTCGTTATTACCGAACAACATAGTCCACTGGAAGAACGCATCGTAGTTCATAACTACAGTGTCTACAGGGATACCAGCAGCCGCTCTATCCATTAACCAACGGAAGAAACGATGCCATTGGATTTGACCAGCAGTGTTTGCAGGTGCACCAGTTACTCCAGAGATTGCAGACTGAGTTACAACAGGAGCGGCGTTGCCGTTTCCATCACCATTCACTAGAACGTCAACAGCTTGTTCAGCTTTCGAAATTTCCAGTTCACGAGCAATACGAGCGAGGAAAGGTGTTAGAACGTCAAGGCGAACATTACGCTCGAACTCATAAGTTGTGCGGATAGCAGAACCATGCTTGAAGATTTGAACCTTGCTTTCACCAGCTTTGATAGAGCGAACAGGGATTTTTGAACCTTCTGGTACATAACGTGTACCACGGTTCTCAGCATCTCCGTCGTCTAGCTCAACTCGGACTGTCATCTCATCTGCATCAATCGTGCGAGAGTTGGCAATCAGGTTTGAAGCTGACTCGATGTTGTCAAGACGTACTTTCCATTGGATAATATCGTCAATAACTTCCTTAAATAGGATTTTAGTCCCAGGCCTAGTTTGGAATGTTTCCGCAGCGGCTTGGAGAACCATGCCGTTTGAGAAGTCATCACGCACAGGCATGTTGAGTTCCATCAACGCAACCTCGTAACCACTGTGGTCGCCCACTGGTTCGATGGTTAGGTCAAGGTAATCCCGAACTGAAACCCCGTATTTTTGGCACTGATGAAGGATAGCGCGACCAGCTTGGGCCGAAGCATCAGGTGAATCACCGTCGCCTAGTTTACCAAGGATTGATTTTGCATCACTACGTTTTGCCAGTAGGTCTAAAATTGAATATCTCATTCTTTATCTCCTTAACCTAATACTACTTCAACAGATGTATTTGCAGTAAGAACTTTAAATACGATAGGTTGTCCTGCGGTAGCGGGTGCACCAGAAGTCTTTACGACACCAGCGGTTGCACTACCTACGAGTCCCTCACCTAGCGCAGGTGTAGTACCTGTGTAAGGGAAAGAGAATCCACCTTTGAGAGTGACTGTGCCGATTTTGAAATCGCCTCGGTCTTCAAAAGTGTCCAAACGGCCCATGATGCGTTCACCATCTCCCGTTAGTTTCATTGTCATTGCTGCGGAAGTATCAATCGTTACCGCTTTACCAAGGTCGGCCTCTGTTACAGAGGTTTCCAAGAAAAAGGCATAAGTAAATTCTTCTGCGTACAATGCGTTCAAGCTTAAATTAAGAGCCATTATTTATCTCCACGATTAGCTTTGAGAAAAGCCATCTTTCTTGCTTGGTCTGCATCAGGTGTAGCTGGAGAACCAGCAGCGCCGCTATCAGAGCCATGTAACTGGTGTAGGGCTACTCCAGTTTCCTTGATGAATGCAACTTTTTGAGTTGTAGTCATATCTTCCGTTTTAACGCCTTGTTTACCAGAAGCTGTAACAGCAGCGGCAAGTTGGTCGTCAAGGAAAGTTGTTACCTCAGTAACTTCTGCGGCAGAGCCAGCAGGAGCATCAGCTAGTTTAGCTGTAAGCTCAGCGTTCGCAGCAGTTAGAGTAGCGTTAGCTTCTGTAAGGGTTGCGTTTTCTGTAGTTAGTGTAGTGTTGGAAGCAGTCAGTTCAGTAACCTTAACACCAGAGGCGTCGAGTTTGGCTGTTAGTTGTCCTACTTCTGCACCAGCGGCTGTGAGTTGTGAGAGAATGTCTTTTGCATCCATATCAATATCTCCTTTGGGTGTAGTCTTCTTCGCAGGTTTATCTGTCGAAGAAAAAGTAACTAGGTCAGCAATGTCAAATTCACCATTTGCTGCCAGTTTCCTGAACATACCACTATCCTCGTAAGTCTTAGATAGCTTCTGCTTGCTGGAGCTACTAATTGTAGCTCCGTTTGAAGCCCCGCGAACAACGAGGCTCAATTCTGTCCATGAACGTAGACCTTTAGCGATACCGTGGGTCTCTCCAGCATCAATGCTGTTCCCTTCATCATCTGTACGGTCATAGAAATTCATAATATCAACATCTTCTCCAAACCAGTCAAATTGGGGGTTTGCAGAAGAGAGTAATTGTTTAAAGGCCGCGCCAATACTGACTTCGGAAATAAATCCATTATCAATGTCGCGGGTGTGTTGAGCACGAATAGCGTTACCATCTGTCTCAGGGTTAGGCATAGCGAATAGAACTCTAAGTTCATGATTGAGACCATCTTCCGTGGGGTACACGGCTCCCTCAAAGGCTTTACCAGATGGTGTAACTTGGTCTCCACCAATATCGTGCTGTAGAATCAGAGGAACAAAACCTGCCTCTGTATTGACTTGGTCAGCCATTTCTTGCAGTACGGATTCTAAGATAGTAGCTCGGTCGAAAATAGTCCCTCGTTTATTTAAGGGTTTAGTGGTGACAGCGACTGTTTCAAAAACATAAAACTCCGACGCTTTTAGATTTGGGTCATCAAATCCGCGTTGCATAGATTGGAGCATTCTGTCTGTAATATTGATTCTTTTCACTAGAGTTACCTATTTGTTCAGTTTTAATAAGGCAGGTGTAAATTCATTGCAACAATTATCTTGTTCTAGGACTTACCTGCCGCATTACTTTTCGCGGCTCCATCTCCTTTCGAAACCGAGCGTCCTAGAGGGTCAGCATTTGGACTAATGTCGCTGTCTGCTCCATCTCCCGTATCAGGAGTTAAGAAATCTGTGCCTGAGAAATCTTCAATACCCTCTGGTTTAGGAGTACCAAACATATCTCTGTGGAATTTTGTATCAGAGATAAGACCGTGGCTAAGTAGCGTTAGATAACGTGCTTGTTTGGCCGCGAGTTGTGGTTCAAGTTCATCAGGTGGACGCATCTCTGCTTTTTTGAACTCTACGCGAACGATACTTTCAGACCCACCAAGTCTCATAGCGTAGGTGAACATCTGACTTAGGATATTTGCAATGGGAACATTTAGCTGGTCTGCTGACATAGCGAAGATACGAGCCTCTGTTGTAGAGGTGTTGATACCAGAGTCGCCTCGACCAATAACTGTGGCCATTGTTTTCAATGCGGATTGGTTTGCACTGTTGAGAACTTCGATGATTGATTTAACATCCATTGACTTAGAGGGGCCACCCTCGTTTAGAAGTGAAGCTTCAAAAGCATCTGTATGGACTAAGGCAGAATCTGCGCGAAGGCTATTAACCTGTGTTGTGATAGCATTGATTTGGTCTGTCATCCATTTCTTAGATAGGATGGGGTCATCCTTAATAAGTTCAGGCATCGATTTTCTCAGCACTTCTTCTGCAACTGTGATATCAATACGAGGATAACCCGTTCTCTGCATAATCCTATAAAGGTCGTTAATAACTTGTTGTCTCGCAGCAATAGTATTGACCGCTGCGGTGAATGGAGAGTAGCTATAAATATCTGTTGGATTTTGTCTATAGTTGTCGAAGAAGAAATTTGGGATATCCAAGCTGATATCGTCTCCATTCTGTTGTTCTTGAGCAGGTTTGAAAATATTAGGCTTAGTCTCTGTCCATTTAATAGAGGCTGTATCTACATGCTTAATCTCAGAGGGCATAAGGAACTTATCAAATACAAGTTCATTACCAATCGAACCTCTCATTAAGAGCATGAAGCGCATATCCGATGCTACCTGTTTTAGGGATTTTTTACGTTGGAATTTGAGAGTGTAGTCTGTCGTAGTGGTTAAAGCTGTAACAAGTCGTTGAACATCTTTAAGCCCCTCGGCGTCTTCCTCTCCTTCAATATCGGTTACATGAATCTGATAATCTGTGTCAGCTAGAGTGAGATAAGCATTCGTAGCCGCTGATACATCAGGGTCTTGATACATGAGACCTTTAACAAGCTCTTGCGTGTTATTGGCCGTTCGTGACGAGAAGATATCTTCAAGGTGCTCACGATAAGTTGGTAGGGATAAGGGATTACCTGTTCCATCGAATGTTGGGGTAGTCGAAACTGCTGCCTTCTTAGGATTTCCCTTTGGAGGCAGGATTTTAAAGGCGTCAAAAATGCTCATTTATAAATTCCGCGTGAATATCAGTCCAATATACGAGAAGTGACTATCTTGTCAACTCCTTTTCCTCCCCCAAACCCAATCAGGTTATCGTGAGGGTTCTTCTCTCCCATCTGAGCACCAGCGATAATGACTGCTTCTCTCTTGTCCTCTTTCAGTTTGATTTCAACAAGCTCTTTAGCTTCTGGTGCGGCAAGTAAGTATCCGAGGGAGTGGAAGAAATGGTCTCGGTTAGTCAGTTTCTTCCAGACAGCAGCCTTTTCATCTACTTCCTCACGAACCATATCTCTGAGATGAATCTCAAGTGTTGATTTGTAAGTGCTATATCCTTGGAATTTCATATCCATTCTTTTCATACGAGTGTGGACAAAGTCCAACGAGCCTGTTCTATCTAACTGATAATACTCCACGTCTTTGAAGTCATCAAGTTTAACACTATTTCTGTTTGCGTATTGAGCAGGAACCACTTTACCGTTAGTCAGCGCCATAATTTCTTCTGACTTTGGAGTATAGGGTTGACGGTCAATCAGACCCCCAACAAGGTTGTAGTCCTTCATGATTTCTTTGATTTCGTCTACAAGACCACGGACAGGGACTGTTCTGAAAGAGAATGGTTTCATATTGTGTTTGGTAGTTCCTATCCCAAGGATGATGTTGCAGATTTGTCCCATATCAATCCCAACCCAAACAGGTTGGTCTGAACCAACGCTTGGTAGTAGTGGGGAAGCCTCTTTGAAAGCGTATGCGATTAAGTCGTGGGAAATCTGCATCGTACCATCAGAATAAGGTTCTCCAAGGGTTGTGTTGTAGAAACCTCGTAGGAACTCTTTACTCTTATACTGAATAAGTTGTTTGATAATATATTCAGGAGGAAGTCTATCTGTTGAAAAGGGTGAAACTTTGTAGCCTCTGTACTCTGTGATGCTTGGGTGTGTAGCTACCCATTCAGTTAAGTCGTAGTCCTTCATATCTAGTCTGGCTTGACAGCGTTCACATTTTACATAGCAGTCTGAAAAATCAATCTGTGGAATATGAACAGCCTCAATATCTGTTAGAAGGTCAATATCATGGGATAAGCCTCCTACATGAATGAACTTTCGATTGAAGTGAGGTTCATTATGGTGACCACAAGCTCCACACTTGCGCAGGAATACATGTTTGTCCGAAATTTCATAGGATTGATGAACACCATAGGCTGGGAATGTAGGAGTAGAGAATTGCTGCTTCATCTTCCAGTCTGAGTTCTGCATACGAGAGTTCATCAGTGCCAGCATCTTCTGGTCTGACAAGTCAATTTCATCAATGAAGACAGCATCCGCGTCAATAGAGGTCGCAGCAGATTCTATGGCCGCCACGATATACAAATTAGAGCGGCCTAGCTCCATGAGGTCTTTACGACGAATAGGTTTCATAACACTCGGCCCATTAAAGACCTTGTCTTTTTGGACAATAGGTCTAATACGTGTATCTGAAATACGTGTGTACATTGCCTCGTTAGGCAGAGTATAGATAAGGTTTGTACCTTGGTTACGCATTAAGAAAGCGAGAGCTTTACGGATTTGACCTTCTGTCAATCCAACCTGTGAGGGTTTAATGCAGCACAGGTTTGGGTGCATATCATTTAGGATTTCTGTTTGGAAGGGATATCTTCCTGTTGTGAAAGGTTTACGATTAAGAGTGGTATTAGCTCCCATCCACTCTACTGCTGTCATATCTTTACTATCCAACGAAAACCTATCGTTGATGTTAGACATTAAATTGCTAAATAACACATTTTTCTGTTGACTCATATTCTGCCTTGGGTATAAAGACCCTAAATAAGGAGATGACTATGTCACAACAACACACATATCCAGCGTTAGATGAGGGTAATATTAAAATTGTCCTCAAGCACATCGCGGATAACTCAAAGTACCTATCTGACCCTGAGTGTCCATACACTGAGGACACTAAGTCCCTATTCCTAAAACGCAGTTCTACAGAAACTACGAAGATTGTCAACAACATCCAACGTCAGGTAGATGTACTGGATAAGCTAAACGCTCAGCTTGAGCGTCAAAGTGAACGTTTTGACAATGGGGAATTGGAACCATCAGAGGCTAACGCCTATTTCCGTCAACGTATTAACGTTGCGCGTGAAATTCTCGAATTACAGGAAAAACTGGCTTACGTTCAAAATGTTGAAGCCTTCTATGCTCAAGTCATGGAAGTTATGGAAGACAATATGGATGTAGACCAAAGAGCGACAACTATTGCTTCGCTACAAGCTATCATTGAAAAGGAGGGCTAACTTGTCCAACGAAATTTATAAAAACACTGCACCCGCATACTATGCAAAAGGGATATCAGTTATTCCTTTGAGAGTGCATGAAAAGCGCCCATTCACTAATGGGTGGCAGCATTACCACAATCAGAAAGTGTCTCCACAACAGCAAGAGGCTTGGCTTCGAGCTTACCCAACAGGTAACATTGGCCTCGTATTAGGAGAGCAGTCAAATGTGTGCGTAATCGACATTGACACGGATGATGTAGAAGTTATTCGTATTATCGAAAGCCTTATCCCTGTTTCCCCTTGGAAGCGTGTGGGTGCTAAAGGTTATGTTGCTGCGTACAAGTTCAACGGTACTCCTACTTTCCGTATTGATGATAAAAATGGGGTTCGCTTCGTTGAACATCTGTCTACGCGGACACAAGTTGTGTTACCCCCTTCTATTCACCCTGACACAGGTAGAGCCTATGTTGCAAACTGCGAGTTACTGTCAGTTATTGACAGTTTGCCGACTTTACCGAATGACATTGAAACCTTGTTGCGTTCAGCATTTGAGCTTGAAGGTCGTAAACTCTCTACCAAAGGTTGGACAAAAATGACCTCATACGTTTCATCAGGGTCTCGTGACACTGCTATGATTAGAGTTGCAGGTGTCTCTGCCCGTGGTGTTGTGAGAGGGGAAATCTCTTTCAAACGCGCTCTGGAAGATATGGTTGGTTGGTACGAGTCTCGTGTCGAGAAAATCGCTGGTGATGAAATTGATATTGAGAAAGGTCTTCGCCGTTTGGCTGAATACGTCCGCTCTGATGTTGAGAAAGGTATGCAGCTTCCAGTAGGTTGGGATGCTGATATGACCAAAGAGCAGCTTGCTGAATATGGACTGTCCTTCACAGACGACGACCAGCAGTGGGAGTTCGAGAAACTTAGTGATTACATCACAGAGCAGTTCTCTATCTATCCTGAAAAGCATGTTGGGCGTACAGAGGCTGTTAACAAAGTTATGAAGAAAATGAGTTCTAAGAACGCTGCGGCTCTTACATCTATTGAAGAGAATATGCTTCTGGAGAAGATTAAGTCAGGCTTCGGTAAAGGTTTGAGCTATGCTTCGATGCGTAAGCAAATTGCTGAATATTCGGCTGGCCCTGTGGAGGGGACAGACCACAGTCAGATTGCTCGTGCAGTCCTACGGGATATCCAGAGAGATACTAAGCTGCGTTTCTATAATGGTCAGTTTTGGTCTTGGGAAGGTTCTCATTGGGAGCCATACAAGAAACAGAACATTCGTGTGCTTATCTCACAGAACTATGGTGACTTACCTTATGCGCGGAAATCTTCTGACCATAAAGGTATCTTGGATATTGTTGAGCAGCTATGTCCTCAAGACTTGCGAGAAATCGAAATCCAAGGTGTTAACTTTGCGAATGGTGTCTTCACAGAGGATGGTAAGCTGATTGACCATAAGTCAGAGTATGGGTTTACCTACACTCTACCCTACAGGTACCTGCCTGACGACTCACACCGTTGTGAGCAGTTTATGTCTTTCCTAGAGAACTGTTGGGGTAAGGATGATGATTTCGAGCAGAAAAAACTTGCTTTGCAGGAAGCTATCTGCGCGACAGTATTTGGTTGGGCACCTCGCTACCAAAAGGTGTTCTGTCTATATGGTGTTGCTCGTTCTGGTAAGTCACAGCTTCTGGAAATTGTCGAGGGCTTGGTTCCACATAACTCTGTTTCGTCTGTGCCATTTGATAAATGGTCGGATGGGCCTAGCCTTGTAACACTAGACGGCAAACTTGTGAATATCGTTGGGGAAATGGCTATCAACGCCAACATCCGCTCTGACATTTTCAACAAGGTCGTTGTTGGGGAGCCTATCTCCCTGCGTCAGCTGTATGGTCAAACATTCTTGACGCGCTTGAAGGCTGCTCATTGGGTGGGGTCTAACCACCCACCTAGCACCAAGGATACTTCAGAAGGTTTTAACAGACGTTGGCAGTATTTTAAATTCGACCATCCTGTCCCTAAGAAAGATATAGTTCCTAACATCGGACGCAAAATCATCGCTGACGAGCGCGAAGCTATTCTAGCTTGGGCTATGGAAGCAAGGCACAGACTTGTTACAAACCACAAGTACACTGAGCCAGCAAGTCACAAAGGTTTTGTCGAGGAAGTCGCGGGGTATAATGACAGTATCCGTTTTTTCGTTATGAACTCGGGGAAGGTGAAAATGTCTCCGAAGGACAAGGATGGAAACTGGACTGGCAACCCCATATCGGACGTCCAGTTGCACGACGTATATTCGAACTACTGTATCACGGCGGGGGGTGTAAAGCCTGTTTCTATCAGGAACTTCAAGATGCGGATTCATCAACTCGGCGCAAGTTTGGGATGGGTGAGAACTCAGGGCAGGAGCCAGATTACGGGCGAAAACGTGGCCTTGTTTCATGGAGTCACACTTGTGGCCTCAAAAGGAAAGAAATTGTAGACCGAATTTGGGTGAAGCCCTTGTTTGAATATATTCAGACATTTTCGGAAGACCAGCTAAATATGGAGTAACATTATGGCTAAGAGACTAAATGATGAAGGTCGTGTAATCCCAAGGGGGGTCTGCATGGACAAAGACCGTGAGGGTCATTATCGTGCAACATACAAGGGCCACAGTATCCGCTGTGCCACCCTTGATGCTGCTATTGCTAAAAGGAAAGAACTGGTGAAGGCTGGAGAAGCCCACCCAAAATATAAGGAGTGGTTTAGTGCTAGTACAAATCGGAATAAATAAGTTCGCTTCTCGTAGGAGTCGGTGGATTGAGGACTGCTTCGACCATACAGGTTGGACAGGAGGTAGGAAGGTTCTGGCTTTGAGAGGTATCTATAAAAGAAGCCTATGGGATTGGTTTACAGGTACACGTCGTGTTCCAGTAAATGTTGCAGAAGCAATGTTGAAAGAGGAAGTGATTGAGCAATATATTCCTGTTCAAGGCCTAGATATGGTGTTGGTTAAGTGCTCAGCTACTATATATAGTATCTACATGGATTATGGAACTGTAAAATAAGAACTAAGAGAGCCTGTAGTTGGAAGACTACAGGCTCAATTTGGCTAACAAGGAAAATCAACAGGCGAACCTGTCTATTGTTCTATAACTAGATTTGTGTATATTGTCCATATGTTTATGAACCAAGATGTGGATTACGAGTTCACAGGACGACAGGTAAGGGGTAGAAGACAGATTAGGTTGTTAAAAGACCTTAACTGTGGTTGTTTTGTGGTTCCAAAAGGGTTTTTAAGTGATGGAGCCTCTATTCCGCGATTTGCAGATGACTTATTTGGTCTTGACCCTCTTAGACGTGAATATCTCTATGCAGCCATTATCCATGACTTTACATATAGCACTCAGTGGGCCAGTAGGTGGGAGTGTGACAAGTTATTCTTCAAAATCATCATTACTAGCACAAATAGGCCGTTAAGGTGGCTTTTTGCTCCAATTATGTTATTTTCAGTAAGAATTGGTGGATTTGAGGGTTATTATGCTCAAAATCGCTCTATTTTCGACTATTATTGGTCTAAAATTAGATTTTTTTGAAGTACCCTAGTAAGGAAAAGAACAAAATAGTGTGTACCATGTGCTCTCCAACACTATTATCCTTTGAAATGATGAATAGATTCCCTAACAGGCCCACCAGCAGTAAGCATTTCCACTCGCACAAGTGTTCCTTAATGGGGAACTTAAGCATATCGTATGCTATGTAACACATTAGTAGAGCTATAGACGCTAGATGTAAATAATAAAAAGCTATCATGCTACATCCATAGAGTATCTGATAAATCTTGTCAACCTATGTGGCTCTGGTTAATCTTCGCCTACTCCTTCATGAATGCCCTTTCTCGAATTTTCATAGGTCTCCCCTCACCACGCTTAGTTGGATTTAGTGGTGGAGGGCCAGCGTGTATCTATATATACTGGGTATAAAACGTGAATTGAAAAAATTATCACGTACCTAGTGGGGACAGGTATGGCGCTTCACCTCCTGTTACACCTTAAAAGTGTGGTACCCTTCCACACACGCACCGAGCGAGTGAAGGTGAGAGTGGAACATAAGCAGAACATAACATTAACACATTGTAATAAATCTATGCTTGTTTTATACCCCTATAAATGCGAGTTTAAATCATAGCCAAGGGGTTAGCCCTTAGTTATAGCCCTTCTAATAAGGGCTTAGCTACACACCGTAGCAAGCGTAAGAGTGTGCCTCATACGCAATAGCCTATTAGTCCTAGCTAGGACTAAGACAAAAGAAAAGAGTTTTCATTATGTCAAAAACAATTAAAGCAATCACAAGCCAAGCCGCAACAACATACGCCACGGCTAACATTATCCCCGTTCTTGATACCTTAGCTACGCTTGACGCCTCTGTCACAACACAAAACAAGTTGTTAGCGTATCACGTTTTTGAAACGGCTATGCTTTCTGGTGATGAAAAAATTAATCACGCTATGATTGAAAAGTCAATCAATCGCACGTTTGACAAGCGTGTCACTAATAAAGGTTTGAAAGTCGCGGCCTATGTTAAAGACGCTAAGCCCGCGCAAAACGGAGTTATCTATAGCGCTGAACAATTCCAAGGTGACAATCCCGAATTGCACGTTATGACTGTTTACGGTCATATCGCGGCTTTTGAAAGCGAGCGTAACAAAACGAAAAAAGACACGAAATCCGTTGTTGAACAAGCGCTTGACGCTAGCGGCTTGCCTGTCTCTATGGCGGATAGCATGATTAAGAAAGCGCAATCTGGTGACGACGCGGCTATGGCTTATGTTAAACAGGCAACGGAAAGTTATAAGCCTGTCACACAAGAAAAGGCAATAACAGCGGCAAGCCCTAGCGACACATTAACAGCGGCCTTAGATACGCTTGTTAATATGGCGACAAGCGGCAATGAGCAAGCGGCCTATGATTGGCTTGCGGGTGCAATCGAATTACTAGGTTTTGGCAATGAGACAGAGACAGAGACAGAGACAGAGACAGAGACAGAAATCTCACAAGCCGCTTAGTCCTAGCTAGGACTATTCACTAAACACCCTCACAGGCACCCCGCCTGTGAGGACTCGCCTCACTACGCCTAAAAGTCGCCTAAAGTCCTAGCTAGGACTAAAGAGCGCGACCCACTTTAATCGGACACTTTTTGGAGATTTCAAAATGCAAAACTCATTTCGTGCTGAAATTCAAACAAACCATTCCAGCTATCAGGTGGTTTTCCAAAATCAAGACAAAATCATTTTCCGCTACGAAACGAACGACCTACGCCTTGCAGAAAACCTTGTGACACAGGCTCACGATTTATTCCTAAGATGGGAAGAGTTTCGCGAGAACCAAACAGGCCCATCAGGTTGGGCAACTTTTGAGGCTCTCTGTCTTGCGATTTATTTCCCTACCAGAACAGGTGGTCATGCAATCATATTCACGGAGATTGAAAATGCGTATCTCTGAATGGTTGGCAGTAGCCAAAACTGTCTCAACATATAAACAACTATTGGCTTTTGGAGCATATCATGATTTACTTGGGCCTCGTTCAAAACTTGCGTTCTTCAAAGTGTTCCACTTCCACCCTCACCAAGACCCTGACAAAGTGGTGGCTCTGGCATCCGAGTTTGTGCTCGACCCTAGCCACCCTGTCGCTCGTCGTGTGGCACGGCGTGTAAGTGAGAGTGAAACAGTCCCAGCTAGGACTTTGGTAGAAATACCAGCAGATGGAGCCTGTCAAGAAATCCCGATGCTCGACGTTTGGGAAGGTTTTGGGGAAATCTCAATAGTCGTTCGGCGGCATGTGAGCTTCAGATAGTGTTGGTGAAAGTGAGAGTGGGACAGAATTAAGGTCAAACTGCGACATTTTGACATACCATATGTAGTAGGTGGAAGTGAAAAAGACACAAGTCAGAGAATTTTATCGTTTATCAATAAACCAAAAAGTGTTCGTTTTTCAAGACCATAAGGTGAATGAAATCAATGACTTAGACCAAAAGTGTTGCAAATATATCACTATTTTACTGTTGTTCTTTTTTACTTATTTTTGATGTTGATAGAAAAGTATAAAGGATATTATACACCTTTTACCTTAATATAGAAACGGGTCAGAATATGTAACACTTTTTTATTCCGAAATAACCTAATGGTTTCAAAGGGTTACTATGGTTTATATACCCAAAACGAACACTTTTTGAGAAACAGGAGACTCGTCATGTCCACAGCCCAAATCAAAATACTCTTAGAAAACAATGAGTTAGACCTTCTGATAGAAATGCTCAAGCGGGAGTATGGTTGCGCCACTGTCTTTGACCCTGAGAGAGCCTATGTAATCAGCGGCCTACTCGCTAAACTCTATGCGTGGAAGGCCACGCCACCGTTACAATTAAGTCCTAGCTAGGACTTTCCCACCCCCACCCTCACCCTCAGGAGACTACTATGCGTAAAGCCTTAATCCAACAAACTGCTACCCTAATCCGAAAGTCTGAAGACTTTGATATGGAGAAACTACCCACCTGTATCATAGGTCACTATATCCGAGTGCGTTTCTCAAAGAAAGTATTTAACTCCATAGCTCAAGAATACAGATTAATCAGCGACGAAGCATGGGTTAAAATTAGACCTCAAATCGCAAAAGACTTTGGATTAACTGAGTTTGAACTTAAGGAACACCCACTGTTCCAACTTGAGACACCTTTGGACGAAATTGTTCCAATGTCTCGCACAAAGGCCGCGAACGCTCTAGTTCGTACTTTCCTATAAACAGGAGCAAGACATGTTAACTGTTTACAGATATGAGGATGTTGATGGTACTGGCCCTTATCAATCCCTCTTCTCACACTTAATTAACTTAGACCATGAAAATGATAATTATCCAAATCCAGAAATGGAAGGGTTCCGTGGTCTTAAGTTACAAGAATATTGTGCCTTAACTCGTGAGCAATTCAGCAAATGGTTTGAACCTTACGAATGTGGACACTTGGAACACCATAACTTCAAACTTGTCGAATACTCTGTTCCACCTGATGCCCTACCTTTCAAAGGCAACAAACAAGTTGTTATAATAAAAGATATGTGTACCAAGGTTAGAACCTTAAAACACGAGGATTTAATATGCCCTTCTCAAAACCTAGATGTAGAACATTCCTGATTGCTTGCACCCCGCCTCTCGTCTTAGCCTTACTCGCAGCGATACTCTCCCACATCATCCACCCTCTCCTACTAATCCTATCTATTGGCCTTGTCCTAGATGCAGGAGCGAGATATCGAGAGCATATCCGCATCGTAGACATACTCGAACAAAACATCATGCCTACACCTTATGTTCTACGCAAAGCCAGTATCTCATGGTGTCGAAGACACGCAGCAATCGCAGCAGGTGTCCCACCACACATATTCTACAACATGGGCTACCGTTGGTATCACTTTTTCCCAAAAGGTGCCCCTCTCTGCTTCTTCAAACCTAAATTTTATAGGAGTGCTTTATCATGAACACTGAACGTCTTCACACAGTCCTAGCTAGGACTGGAACCTTCCCTGACTTCTACATGACCTCATGGAAGCACTGTCTCCAAGCTGTTACCAAAGACTGCTACCCTGACACCAAGCACTACGAAAACTGGCAATTCGCCCTGTTCTTCGACATGTCTGAAACTCAGGTCATGCAGATGTTCAAACCTCCTTACGAGATAGCGGACAAAGCCACTCGTGTTGATGCTGTGAACATGCTCACCCACCTAATTGAAACAGGAGAAGTAAATTGGAACTCTCAACATGTTGTGACGCCGACGTCACCTTAACCTCCTCAAACAATCCTCACTGCACAGAATGTGGCGAAGGCACCTCAACTTACACAATCGAAGATGGAGAATAAAAATGGGAAAGTATCTTAACCCAAACAATATGAGTAAAGAGTCTTGGCTTAAAACCAATGCAAAACCAGCTGGCACCAATTACCCAACAACTCACACAACTACCATTGAAGGTGAACCCCACACACTCGCCGTGCTGATGGATAATGGAATGTTTACAGCTTGTGGACTTGCTGACTCACATGGTGAAATGGAAGCCCTCACCCGCCGCGACGACCCAAGGTTCAAATACTACTTTTGGGTTCCCAACACTCTCACCTACTGTTTCGCAGGATAACTTCACTATGACCCCTACAGCAAATCAACTCGCAAACATAGGCTGCCACGCAGCTTTCCTAAAAGCCCTTCCACCTCCAAAAGAAAACCAATTCAACATGTCCTTTTTTGGAAAGTTGAATGATTCTGATTACGACCTTGAAGAACAATTAGGTTGGGACAGTGATAACCCTTATGAACTCTCAACCATAGAACAACCTGAATGCGGTTTTTCTGCTTGTGCCCTTGGATGGGCAATCCACAACCCTAAACTCCCACGACCCATAGAGGATGAAACTTGGGAAGATTACTCAATTCGCATCTTTGGCCTAGAGGAATATGATGAAGAGGAACGAGCCGAACAATGGGGATGGAATGAAAACTTCAAGCAATTTCTTAATCCTTTCCAATTCGCCTTCTACTCTGGCTGGGAGGAAGATGAACACGCCGCCGCAGACCGTCTCGTGGCCATCTTAGAACACTTCAAGTCCTAACTAGGACTTCACAACTCACAACTCACAAGGACTTACAATATGACTTACCAATATAAAATGGGGGATGTACTTCGCCTCACTAAACCTCTCAGAGGTGTGAATGATATGAAAGTTGGAGAAACTTTCACAATCAAACGCGCTGAAAATGAATTTCTTATTTTGTTTGATAATTCGAAAGCAATAGGCTCTTGGACTTCCTCATTCTTAGATGAGAATTTCGAAGTTATCGCAGAAGGGCCGATACCAATGACGCCCATCGTAATCCCAACAACGACTCGTGAAATGACTTTACAAGAATATCCACAAGGCGTCGCCCAAATCTCATGCGGCTGTTTCAGCGGCACTCTCAAGGAGGCGTATGAGCTTGCAGAGAAGAAAGGCCGTGACGATTACGTTCACGCCGTGATGCTTTTGGACGAAATCGCTACCAAGAAAGGGTTGGATACAGAAAAACGTCTACCTAAGTTGGGTGAAATCTGGACACAACAAGGAGGTGGTCCTGCTGTCGTGGTGAAAGCTTATGACTCTGAACAACTACGCTGGCTATGTATCGATAATGGGAAAGTTTATGAACCATTCGAATATCACCTCGCCGAGGACTGGACTCTTGTAGCCCCGTCATTAAAAGAATATTATAATATGCTTATAGCCTCGACACTAGAAGAATATTAAAAGTCCTAGTTAGGTTCCTGCGAGAGGATTAAATGGCGGGGAGCGTCAGCCTAATACAACACTCACAAGGAGACTATCATGGTTCCACAATCTGAAGGCGCTAAAGTGCCTACACTTCGCTACTCTTCACAAGAGCCTTTATTCAATATTGGAGACCAACTCACTTGTTGTGATGGGTCAATCACTACAGTTATAGAATTAAACCAAGAAACTTTCTTGTGTGATGATGGAATATGGCGATATGACCGAGACCACGAACTTGAGCGAGGCCGCGTAACTGGCACTCACTCGTGGCCACCACATCCCAAGACAATCGCAGCCACTCACCCTCTACACTATCCACAAGAAGTTGTAGCAGCACTCGCAGCCTGTCCCTCATTTGGAGACCGTAGAGTCTACACGGGCGGTGAGACAGTTTATAACAGTAATGCTATGATGCGTGAAATATGTGAGCGCCTCGACAAGATGTTCCACATGAAACTAACTGGAGAAATAATGTGACCGTTATTGAACTCGTAGGCTTCCTTCTAGGAATCCTAATTGGGACTATCCTTCTAACACTCTTACAGTTAGCAGCTGAAAAATACACTTCTAAACCCCAACTGGTACAGGTGTGTATTCTTGTTCCTACACTTATAGGGCTTTTAATATACCTCTTTAAATAGGAGACCAACATGCAACCTGTCCTAAATCTCATTCGTAGACAAACTCAAGTCTACATCAACAACCCAACGAAAGGATGGTGAGTCCTCACAAAAATGGAGACCCTTCTCACTACGAACTAATGGAGAGAAATATGGACATGCTAACTTTCGCTAACTTTCAACAGGTGCGTAGACTCGTACTTAGAGAGATTGAAAAACTTCGTGAGAAAAAACTTGTCGGCAACAGTTTAGATTGTGGAGTCATTCTCCCGTTATGGTTGGCAACAGAATTTCAAGAAAACTTGGGTTGGGGTCTCGACACTTACCCTGACCCTGCCAACCCTGTTGATACTATCGCAGATATGTTGACAGTCTCAATCGTAAGAACACAAGACAAAGACCCTAGACAAATTCTTGTGTTTTCAATTCCTCAAATGACAAGAGAAACAAAATGAAAATTCAGAAATTTCTATTTGCAAACACCTAACATTGATTTCTGATGTTTACGAATGATGTATACCGT
>JAUMHO010059751.1:0-28943 GCA_032360965.1 Ulva armoricana
GTGGTCTGATTCGAGACCTGTACGCTGTTGCGTGATGCACCTGTGACCGTGCCCCTCTTCGATGTAAATACATACAATGCAAAGCCTGACCCCATGATATCATGCGCTCCACCACTGACTATGTCTGGGCACGCCACTGCTGTAGACAAACGAATGATTTTTGAATCTACGTCTGGCATCGACCAATCACGCTTTGCGGCGGTGTCTTGCGGCGTACGGATACCATGGCATGGCCTTCGCAGGGAAGGAATTTTCGCATGTCGACGCACCACGGCCTTGCGCATTGGTATCGCTCCGGTGCGTTTGTGCGCCATCACACGCCGCCCCGCCTCAACCGGAGCAGGCAATCTGTGGGATGTACGAGATCTGTTGGATGTATGAGTTTCCTGGTTCGAGGTAGGGTGAGTTTGAGCCATTTGTTGTAGTGCTAATTTAGGCTGTGGATGTATGAACAGTTCAAGTTTGGTAATGCACGCCATGCCTCAGCTTTCATAAGATGCCTTCGGGGTATGAGGCTCTGCAGTACATGGAATGGTGATGGTGAGCGTCGATCGAGTTGGAAGGACCGTAGGCATGCAAGCAAACCATGACAATGTCGGCTCTCCCATGCAGTGGGCAACACGTGGCGGATTTGTGCCAGTTATGCGCACAAGACTGCAACAGCAGCTCCCAGCGGGTCGTTCTCTAGACTCTATGGGTACGGCGGGATGGTCCGCTATGCCCAAACGTGCCTCCTGGCTCCTGACCGCCGCTGAGTCTCCTGCAATAGCGTTTGACCATGTCCGCTCTACGACGCGGGGCGTGATCCCGGCCAGAGGCTGACACGCCATGGACGGCCGTCAACACTCACGAATCCGGGACGGTATGTGGGCGTGGTGCTCCGAGGCCGAGGCGTGCGGCGTGAGGCCGCCATGGCCGCTGGTGGTGGCCCGATGCAAGTTCGAGGTCCCCGAATCATGCGGACACATATTCAACAAACGGCATGTTGTTGAAGACAGACACCCCACCGCACGCAGCCTGCCGCCGACAGACACCATGCGTCCTGTAGTGAGACATGCATGCAGTATATGTGGCGCCTGTCGCCACACACGTGCATGGTTCTGAGAGGTGACTGCGGTGATCAGTGATGTTGGAGTGCAGCACATACAGGTGCTGTACACGACTGTCATAGTGTCTGGTGCATCGTTCCCGTATACAAGCAAGCTTTCCGCGGTGGTGCACCCCATCATGGCCATTCGTTCCTCCCACCTTCCCGGAGACCATGCTTCTGACGTCGGGGTACGTGGCTCGCCCCATGCGTGCCCCCTGTGTCCGGACCCGGTGTATGACCGACATGCGGACTTGGCTACGGCATGTCTGGTGGAACACAGATGGAGGCATACTGAGCACTTGAGGCTGTCATGTGAGCGACTTGTCTGCGGCAATGGCCCGGTCAGACGCACACCACAGTGGCAGGGCACGGCCCCCATCCTCAGATCGTTTCCGCAGGAGCCGCCATGCGACAAACGCCGGGGCGCCTACAGGTTTGGAAACGGTCGACACTGCCTCGCCGTCACGCCGCCGTGGTCCCAGGCCACACTGCAGCGCAGGCGACCGCATGCATGCGCAACTGTGACCGCATGCATGCTGCACAAGGCAAAGTCGCCACATCACGCAGGCGCTTGCGGAGGTCTGGTCCAGAGGTACGCAGGATGCAGGGTATTGCATAAACATAGCACCTGCTTTTCATACCCTGTGAGCGGAGCAAGACCTACCCAGGATCCACATCTGGCACGCCAGCCCCACGACGCCCCTCTATCTCAGACCAGCCTTTCATGTCAACCAATCTGCCAGATGTATGCATCTAGTGGACCTCTGGTGCAGGAGTAACGTCGCATGAACTGGGGAAGGCAATGGTCTGTCATGCTGACCAGGTTTACGCCATGATGGCAGCGGGGGGGCGTATTCCACCACCTTCAGTTCACACACACATCATGTAGTGAGTTCACGTTGAAGGATGTGCACCGGGGAGGGGTGTGCAGCCAACAGCGGGGCCTGTGCTGTACTCCTTACTAACGCCCCTCTTCTGGGTGAAGCAAGGGCTCTGCTTCAAATAATCACAGCTTCCTCCATACTGCCTCGTTTGATGCTAGTTTTTTTGTCGACAGAGTTGCAGGAGTCTTAGGAATACAGACAATTGGGCTTGCTACGATGTTCCGTTTGAAATCGGGAAGTGGGGGCGTTCCCGCCCCGCAGGCTGTCTGCAGGCTCACGCTGGTTTCCCCAGCACTCTGCAACATGGCCGGCAGATGCTTACACACGAGGCCGGTGTGTCCCTTCTCCTGGCTACTTGTAAACAACTACCATGGGCTCTCATGGCTGGAGCCTGGTCTTGATGCACCACCCCAGCAGGAGGTCGAACTGACAACAGCCCGTGTGACAGTGCAGTGCACAGTGTCACATGGCCACCCCTTGAATCCGTGGGCAACAGGGCACCTTCTTCATCAAAATCCCCACCATGTAAAATGTAAAATGTAAATGTGACACTTACTCGCCATATCCTACAAGGACTTTGACATCTCCGGACCACGGGCCAAGGGGGTAAACCACCTGGAAACCCCCCTCAGACAACCGCACGCAACTCACAGGGGCCTCCTCCTGTGCTAAGCGAGGTGGTCGCGCGCGATTGTGTTCGAAACCCAGGGGGGCACGCGGAATCGAACCCAAGACCTTCCGAAGAAGGGGTCAGCTTTTATATCGTCCTCCGACCACTGGACCATGTGTCACAGATGGTGTGTTGATGTGTATCTCGTGATCACAGCTGCCTGTGATAGCCACAGCATGAACCATGTTGGAAACTGTGGGTACTAAGGCCTGGTGGTGAGACACATCCGGGCACAGGGGGGGCCCTTGCAAGCAGGCCTCGAAGGGAGTACGTCTTGGCTACGTGCAGGAGACTCTCGAATCTAGGCAGATATAGGAGTTGTGAGTCTGGTGTCAAGGGGGTGAGGCTGCAGGGGCCTTGAATGATGTGTGTAGACACACACATGCAAGGCTTGCGCGCCAGCTCCGAGAGCAAGCAATGCTGAGCGCATGACTAAGACCCACACACACGTACCGAGTGGGCGTGTGTCACCGCTTGCAGCAACAGAGTGTGCAGGTGCACCATGCCGCTAACCCCCTGGACGCCCTTGCTCCTGGAGGTGGTGGGCCGTTCCAAGCATGTCGCCTCGGGACCCAACACGAGGCACCACATTGGCGTGCCAGGCGCTGCAGGACATGCAGAGTGAACGCGAGTGGTGCACGCTGGTCTGCTGCAATAGCATCAAGGCCAACACGGGGCTTGCAGGTGAAACGGACTGGGCGGCAATGCTTGATGCTCAGAACTAACGTGCCCTGCAGTACTCTGGAGTACATTGTTACTTCACTGCGCCGGCAAGGTGACTGCCTGCCCACAAGGAGGTCACCGCACAACACAGGCCACTCCAAGGGGCAGCAATGGCTGCATACATGGCTCAGGCATGCAGACGAGCTTTCCGATACCCCTGCCAAGAATCGAGAGAGGAGTCGGAGAACTGGTCGGGCGCCGCCGCAGTGGGCAGTGGGGGGTGACCGAGGGAGAGGGTCCCGGGAGGCCGCAATCCGCCTCATTATCAAAGCATTCATGCGGTACCCCCCCACCCCTGGCGAACGGCCACGCCGCACCACGTACAGCAGTGCACCTGGACCCTCATCTTCTGAGCAGTCGGTACCGCGTCGGCAGTTGCGTGTCGCAGCAGCGCAGTGGAGACCACGGCAGCCCGTGCATGGGGCCTGTAGATCAGTGTGCTTGATCGCAGGCTCACACGATCACATGGGAGGCCTCCAGGAGCAGTGCAATGGTTACACTGCGCATGGAGGGATGTGCACCGAAAGCATGGCCACATCCACCTCAGGGGAGACATCCACCCCAGAGCTCAAACCTCAGCTCAGAGTGGACATCCACCCAGGTGCAGGCCGTCCTCTGCCACTCGCCGGTGCTCCGCACACGGTCTGTGACAGCACGGCCCACCTCAATCACAGAAAACTAAATGAATATATATGCAACCGTCCGTACTGATCTCGCTGCTTGGCCGAAGACAGCCTCTCTAATCCACCACCGGTGAAGCCTGATGACATCGGTGAGCGTCGCGCTCAACTGCGGCTCGCACCGCCGCCCCCAGGCTGCGCCGCGCTCTTAATCGCAGGGGCCATCACCTCGCACAGGCCCTCGGACACACGCACCCCGCCTCGCACCTGCCTCCCCTCTCCTCGCTCCGTCCCATTCTTCTCATCATCGCAGGGGCCCACCCTGCCGCTCTCCACAGTGTGCACACTCACCAGCACACAGCAGGCCAGGGGACTACCTATAGGGTACGCGCCGTGCATTGCTACATCCAACACACGGCCCGGCCGCTTCGCTGGTGCTCTCGGGGTTGAACCGCCCCCGCGCGTGCCGTCACCGGTGCTCCACCTCCACGATGCTATGGCAAATGCCCCCCTCCCAGACGCCGTCCCTCGAACCGCGACTCACACTCCGCTGCAGTGGCTTGGCCGACCGCACTTCTCCGGAGCTGCCCAGCTTCCGCAGGATGCTGAGCAGGCCCTGCGAGTCTGCCGACGACGGCGCGGACAGCGGCGCGGTATCGGCGTATCGCGTGCCACGCTGCGACGCGGCCTGTGCCGGCGGCTCGCCGCTGACACCGCGCGCGTCGTGCTGCAAGGACACCCCGGCTGCGTCCAGCTGCTGTAGAGACCGGGGGCGGCCCCCGACATGCGTCCCCTCGCCGCCGCCGCCGACTAGCCCCTTCCTGGCGGCAACCCCCTCCATGCTGTGCTGCTGTGAGGTGCACGCCGAGTCGGAGCCGTCGCGGTTCGCACCCCTGCGCAGCGACAGGCTGGAGCCCCAGCCCTTGATCTTGGACCAGCCGCGCTTTGGTGAATTGGCGGCGCCGCTGTCCGGCGCGCGCTGCCGCGAGATCGGGCTACTCCGTCCCTGGGCGGACCGCAGCCGCGACTGCTGGTCATCAGATTGGCGGCGCCTCGCATACGAATCTCGCGGCAGCTGGTTAATCAGAGACTCTAGCTGCGGGATGATTTCCGAGCATGCCGGCCTGCATGCGCGCAGCCACACTTTCCGCCGCCGTCCCACCTGCCCGGCCCACTCACGCGCCCACGCCGCCTGCGGGCCCCCCACCAAATACCTCAACCCAGGACACACTGACACGAGCTGCTGCGAGGGGAGCCAAGTGCAGCGAGTTGCGATTTGCGGCCACACGGGACAAGCCTTGGTTGCACACGCACATGCGTGCCGCATTCGGCCGTCACAACGACTTTGAGATATCACAAGAAAAGCGGGAGCATGCGTGCTGCGCCGGAGTGGCCAGGAAGACAGTGGCAAAACACAGAGGGCAGGGCGTGGAAAGGAGGGCGTAGAGCACGTTACAGCACAGTGCACAGCACAGAGTACACTCTGCAGCAGGCGTTCTCAGGTGGGCACGTTGCCACCCCAAGGCCGAGCGCTTGTACACAGCTACAACAGGGAGTTCGCACCGCGCAGTTGCGTCGAGCGCCCAGCAGCGGTGCACCAGCGCCTGCGCGGCAAGCAGCACGGATTGCTCGGCGGCAGACAGCCCCTCCGGCGGGGACGGCCACAGCGGCCGCAGCCCGTCGCGCGCAGCGCGCAGCACGGCCTCTCGGGCGACCATGTCGTCAAACGGCCGGCGGCCGGCGAGCATCTCGTACATGACCATCGCGAGGGAGTACACGTCAGCCTTCGCGTTGTAGGGTTCACGGCGGAAGATCTCCCCGGCCATGAACACGTGGGAGCCTGTTCCGCCGGTCATCTTGAACATGCGCTCGACCAGGACCGTTTTTTCTGCATGCATGTCGCCCGTTTCACCACGGCGTCCCCGTCGGCCGCACAGCTCTGCAGAACAAACGCGTGCGCCAGGCGCCACGCTTGCGGGGCCGCGACGCTGTGCCGCAATGGCCATGCACCGCCCACCACTCCAGCCTCCACAGGAGGTGAAGGGCTTCACGGCAGCGTGTGCAGCGCTCGGTGCGATGCTGTGCCTCTCGCGCCGCTGACGGCCAGCCGGCGGGCAGTGAGGCACAGAGACCTGCAGGCATGGGGGAGGGCGGACCAGCGATTCCAGCGGAATGTCCGCCGCCCGCCTCTGTGCCATCGGCGGAGGCGGTGGCGGCCAACGACCCGGCCGAGCCGCCCGACGTGCAGCGCTCGAGGCCGACGGGCGGCGTCCGGAACGACGTGATGTTCTTCGAAAGCCCAAAGTCCGTGAGCTTTGCCACGCCGGTGTGCACGAGCGGGTCCACCTGCACCCAGCCGTGGGAGTCACCCCCGACACAGAGCTGCGGCCATGCCCGCAAGATGCACCAAGACCGACACCCCGCCCCGGCACCTGCAGACTCTGCACGCATGCAGCCCAGACGCACGCGCTGCTGGTGCCCTGGGCGCTGCGCCGGTGGCGGCACACGCTGCATGCATGAGCAAGCAGGCGGGACACTCGGGGGCCAGGCCGACACAAGGCGCGGTCCACCAGAGGTGCGTGGACCCCATTCACAGCCGCAAAGTGCTGCCTCTCACCCCGCCCCGGACCCACGTGCCTGGTAGCAGAGCGTGGCATGCTCCCCTCCCGCCACCGGCCCGCCAACACCGCGGCATCTCGGAAGGATCAGCGCATGACGGCGCTCCAGCTGACGCACCCATTGCCCTCCCCCTTCCACCCCGCAAATCTGGCACACACGGGCCACATCCCCGACCCCCTCAAGCCAGCGTGCATGTGGTGCAGCAGCGCAGTCCGTTGATTCCGGCCACCGGTGGAAGGGCGCACCACTCCCGGGCCCGGCTTGGTGAGCATGATGTTCGAGGGCTTGAGGTCGCGGTGGATGATAGCGTGGGGGTTGGCCAGGTGCAGGTAGTTCAGGCCGCGGGTGCAGTCGAGCGCGATCTCCAGAGCCCTCCGCAGCGGCGGCTGCGGCCGGAGCTGCAGTGCGTCCGCCAGAGAGCCGCCGTCCATGACCTCCGACACCATGGTCACCGGCTTGGAACGGGTGCAGGCCCCGAGGAACTGCACGATGTTGGGGTGGTGTATGCGGCGCAGAACGCCGACCTCTTCGGCGAGTTGCTGCTGGTTGAGCCGTTCCGAGGCATTTACCACCTGTAGACACGCATCATGTGGCACCCCTGTAGACACGATGACCCTCTGTGGGAACAAAGCCCTGACACATGGTCACATTATGACATGGCATGAATCAAGTTGACCTAGTTTGTGCCACCGCACGTGGCACTGTGAGTTTACCAGCTGCTAGTATCGACGACAACATCTGACACATGAAGCTGGGAACTGGCTAATGCACAAATATTGTACACATCTGCAATCTCATACACGGCTGGGAACACCTCCTAAATTACAGCCAGTGCTTGTGAGGCAGGGAATAGAGCCAGGAGACAAGACAAGGGGCAACGTATCCTAGACCTACAAATGTACACATCAATGTCATGCTCCAAGCTCAGTCAACAACCTGGCAGGACTCACAACCTCACAGTGACCAGCGATTTGCTCTTGCTGACAGGGCTCATCTGGCAACATAGGAAGGCCACAGAACATTGGCTTCTGAGGCACTGACATCCAAGTATTTGTGACTGCACACGCCAGCACACGCCAGCAGCAAGGCTGCTGCATGCCCTGCACACTCGTGGGCCAGCTCAGCCTGTGCATGGGTGGAAGTCTCGGAACGTTTCCCCTGTTTGCTTGCAGGCAGGTCAGTCAGCTCGTGTCAGAGACTGCCTCACTTACCAGCACAACCGGTTGGTGTAGCTGCAAGAGGTCATGCAGGTGCTCGACATTCACTGCAAGCTTCCAATACAGATCAGGCCTAGATTGCGCAGCGAAACTACTGGTTCACTTGCGGAATGATCGATGCCGCGAAATATCACGACGGTGACTTGCCGGGTGACCTGCTGAGGCATGCCCACACAGTACAGTGTGACACTGTCGGTCAACGTGGCAGCACCCAGCCAAGCACCACCTCGTCCCAGACGCACGTCAACAGATGAAGCAAGACCACACGCACCTTGATGGCCACGGGTGTACCGTTCCACTTGCCCTTGTAGACGATGCCAAACTCGCCTTCGCCGAGCACTGCCGCCAGCGTGAGCTCATCGGGCGTTATTTCCCAATCAGCGGTGTTACTATCCTCAATGGGTGAAGGACAGTAAGTACCGCCAGGGACAGGCCGTGCGTGCTCCTGCGAGGATTGGTGCTGCGGTGTTGGACTGCCTGGTGTCCCCAGAACGCCAACTGCATTCGTCTGCAAACAGACACCAATTTGGGTAGCGATCAAACGGCATTTGAGGATAAATCGACTATGGTAGCGGCCGTGGCTGAGGAGTGAGACGTTTTCGTGACCCGTTGACGATTCCGGCGCTGCGTTGCATATTTACAAGAAGAGCATTGCGTATGCAGGAGGCTTGTGCAAGATGCAAGCCCGATTTGTAAAACAGAAGGCATGCGAGAGCTATGCGAGAGAGTTTCATTCGTTGGTGAGCTGCTAACGAGGCTGGACAACAAATTTGAATTGCCTGTGACGTGGCCAACTCGCAATCAGTGCGCATGTGCAAAGTCCGTCCCAAGAATCAGGCTACGATACTGCAAGCGCAGAGATCGAGACCTCAGCGGCTTTGCGAGCGAGCGCATAGCGCACCGCGAAGCCGGGCGCAAGCGACCTCTGCTGCCACTGTGCAAGGGCCGCTGAACCAGGCCCTTGTGAACGGCTTATTCCAGCCCAGCCATTGCTGGGCGAAGTGATACCTACCAGCCGCGGCCATGTAAGCTATTTTAGTGCATAGAACTTATTATGGAGAAAACCCGGCTCCTGGCTGCAGCTCAGAGCTCGCTGACTAGTGCTCTCGGTACTGCAGCCGTGCGAAACACCAGCCGGACGCTCTGCTTTTGGACACCTATGCGGGACCCCAAAATACCACAAAACCTGCCTGCTGTTGGTTCAAGTCGAACATCAGCATCAGGGCGTGCTCATGGCAGGTTGAAGCACAGGCCCTGATTCGTTTGATCCGCTGCCGGCCACAGCTAGAAACCTCGATGCAAGACATCGCGATGCCGAGACGCTAGTCCGGTAAAAAAATGGGATATGCAGATGCTCCAGCAGAGCGGTCGCCCTGCCGGGGAGAAGATGCGCACCTGCTTGCCGCTGAAGCCCCATGTCTTGCGCGTTGGCGAAGCCCCTCCAACCGAGCCCTCGTTTCCCTCGCTAGTTTTTGAACGTAGTTGAGCCTTAACAATTTGGCACTTGAGCGACGACAAAATGTCAAGATTGCTGGACATTGCCGGTGAGCGCTGGTTCGGGGCGACGTCGATGATCATATGCAGAAATAAAGAGCCAGAATCTGAGAACAGATATCATCCTGCGGAACATTCGGGGACTGGAGTGGAGCGCGGTAGCATAGACGTATAGCAGTGCCTGGAGGGTTTCGTGATAATGGAGTTCCGCAGGCAGCTGTTGGATGAGGCATCCGTGGCCACTCTTGAATGCAAGTCTGTCATGAAGAGCATCATGGTGCCTCCACGTAGGACAGGTCCACAATATGCAACCGTCAGAGTCGCTCAGTCTCGCCGTGTAAGCGCGGTGCCAGCATTCGCGTCATGCGTATCATGCGTCATCTGGTTCATAGTCGTCGCCTGTCACGAGGTACACCTGCGTTCTGATACGACCGCGGATGCGGCTCATGCATCAGCTCCAGAAGGGGACGCCATGCAATTGACAAGCGGCCTGCACGGATAGATGATGCTGGATACCGTCAATCTACGTTTGGACGCGGCGTCTAGTTAGCCATATATGCATGGTGCGCAGCGCTACCTCACCAGCGAAGATAACACGCCTTCTGTCAAGAAGCGCTCTCCGGATCCGCTATGTGCGTGGCAGCGAGGCTGGTAAGGAAGCAAGGGCATATGCATGGAAGTAGGATTGCGCCACATTGCGGATGAGCTCTCCACCAGGGATACCGTATCATAGTGGTCCTCGCCGCGGACGAACCCGCCTTTGATATTGGGCACTCGAGTCGAATTTGAGAACGTGCAATGCTGACGCGCGCGCACGTTCTTCGGCACGGTCTCGCGCGCGGCAAGTGCAACGTCAAACACTGTATCTGGTCAAAGCGGTTAGCACCCGCGCGCACACAGGTGATCATAAGTACTCAGTGCAACGTCGCAGCGTGCTTTTGCCAAGGTCTGCAGTCCAACGTACTGCCTTTATCTCTGTCCGCATGTGAACGTGCAAAGGAGGTTGCATCTGTTCACTCGAGACCGTTCCTGGACGCCACACGGTACATGCCTGACCGCCCGTTTAGTGTACAACATTCACATCGACGTCCGAAACGCGGCGCCGTATGCGGAGCTATAGCCATGTCTCTCATGGCGGCGCGTCTTCAGCGACGTGCCCACTGCAAGGATACGGACCCGCCTAAACGACGGAAATCGGGCGTCTAAGTTCCGTGTTTAGGCGACGATTTAGACGGTCTGACCATAACTGGTAATTATCGCATCTCTGAACGATTACACAGTTCAAGTACAAAGCGCCCCTGCGGAGGCCGACCGGCAACCCGTCACAGCCAATTAGAGGACACGCTGCATGCCGAGAGGCCTTCGAATTCCCAGTGCCAAGCCGGGTGTTCACGTGCGAGAGCCACCGGGTATCGCCTTGTACACGTGAACGAGGCCAGTGCCACATGCACACGACTCTGCACATGCGGTGGCATGCATGTATGCCGCATTGCGCGCACATGTGTCGACCTAAACCTGAGGCCGTTAGCTGACGTCTATAGAGCGCTCTCAAGGCTACTGCATGAATTTCAGCTCATCATGAGAATCCCTTCAGCTGGTTGAAGAATCTACAGGCATACCACCGCGCGGTTTGAGCAGAGGCTGGGATCCACGCGTGCGTGGATCCTGTATGAGGTTTCCAGCCAAGCTTGGCACCTATGTGGGGGCGACTGCATACGTGGCCGCCCTCGGACGTGGAAATCACGGTGAATCCACCTACGTGCGAGGCTACATGTTCCAGCGGGATACGAAAGATGCTGAGCGCACAGTAGGTAGGTAGGTAGGTAGGCAGGCAGGAAGCCGCACGGCAATGTGAGAGGGTCGCAGCCGGATCCTACATACATGTATAGGGCCAGCGTAGACGCCGTGCATATACGCAGGCGGCACAAGCGGCAACACGCCAGGCCGTCCCGAAGGTCCAGAGATATCCAACACGCACTCGCGAATCGTCGGACGACACGTCACCGTACAGACGACCACATGCATGGAGCATAACGCATCGGCCGCATGCACATGTCCCTTAATTATTACTCCAGATAGGCATTGCGCTGCGCACATGTACAGACCTGCTGCGCGCAATGTGGGCCTTATCTCATGTGTTGGCGTTGCTTCCGGACGCATGATCGTGACTCACGGCTGCAACATTTTCGTGCACACCAGAAACCCGAGAGGATCCTGGTCGGGAACACCCCCAAACCCCGATTTCGGGTTTCGATGGGTCTGGCCTGGAACTTTCAAGGTTTCTTCGTACCTCGCGAGCTCGGACCTGCCATTAAGGGTGCTTCTGCCTTGATACTCAGGCTTCCACACGCAGTGCCAGCGCATCAAGATCGATAGCTCGTGCCTGCCCATATACATTAATATTCCTACCCGTACTTCGACCACGCATGACTGTGTGCCAAGCTTACGCGCAGAGCTTGCATGCTGATCGACGGTGACGAGGCGCCAAACATCCCGAGCACCCGCTGACACGGAAGCATTGAACAGGAAGGTTCCCACCAGCAGGATTCAAGATGACTGAGTCTATGAGGCGTCTGTGATTTTTTGCCGCAGCTCGGATCGGAACTGACCCGCGTTGGCCTGCTACCTGACACTGCACGTGCCCGCGTTCACTAGTGCTGCAAGAACGACCTCTGGCCGCATCGCATGCGGCTACCCCGTGGACAGCCGCAGAGTCACGACTGACGGCATGCCGCAGTATCCGACACTGGCGATGCGGGTACAGCTCTACCGTGCAAACAGAAATCATACGGAGGGGCGCAATTTTTTACGAAACAAAATAAACAGCATTCAGTGCATTCATATGTGCCACTTCCCAGCCGTTGCTGGGTCAGACGCTTGCACTGTGGTTTTGTTTGGCAGCTCTGACGCATGGGCACCCGCTACAGCAGCAGGATCGACGTCTCTCTTGAAACTCGGGCTATATCCGTACTTAAACAGTCCACTGGGATATTGGCTGAACACCAGGCACTGGTGCGGCTGAGTGATGGCTGGATATCGTCCGGACGATCATGCAGTGATCCAGATCAGCCGCGACGTCCCGCATGTTCCAGACGTCTCAGTGATCCAGCACTTGTCTAGTGAAGTATCACATGTGTACTACTATCTTTGATCGGTGGTGCCTATTGACAGCAGAGCATCTTCCCGATGGCTGTTTGTACTTACGCCACGATTTCGACGCTGAGCATAGACAAGCCAAGACGCAAACCACATGGTAGCGAAATTTCGATGTACCACTTGAGCAAGACTGGAAAGAAAGAAAAAAACACCCCTATTGGTAGGAGCGGACAAGTGCAGGACGGGCGCAGGAGGGGCACAACCACAGGGGTGGTATCAGGCAGGGGCGCCACACAGCGGAGCCACGACTTCAGGGACGACCAGTCGGGCAGACACATGCCGCGCAGAACCGGTGCAGGAAGAGGCCGCCGTGTGCACAGAACACAGGACACACCCAGCAGGAACGCAGCAACCAGGCGCAGGCAATGATGCTTTACATCACCAGGGGGGGGACGGCCCAGGGCACCGGCGGGGACAAGGAGGAAAGGGACAAGACACGCCGATGCGACATCCACCGATACAGTCATCAGGAAACACAGCGTGCAACACGTCTTCCGCCTGGGTGCACCCAGCACAAGCCACGGCAAGGTCCTTGCGCAGGACGCCAACAACGAGATTGCCGTCCGAGCAAGAGACATAGGGACAGGCGACTATAGGGACATGCGAAGAGCAAGTGTTCAATGTGCCGCCATCTATGCTCCCGTCGAGCCTGATACGCAGGAGCCGAGCCAAAGTCTGGGCAGGAGGGGAACACACGGTCACCGCAGAGGTGGCACGATGAGTTTGTGGCCGCCGACCCAAAGGAGACGAGGTGGTCATCGGGTAAATTCGAGGAGCTAAGGGACATGATAGGGTGGGCGACAGCGGATGACGCACACGTGTACACTGACCTTGATCATGAGGCAGGGTGCCAGCAATGCAGCCGCGTTGATGGGTTACGAACGGCCATGTCCCCCCTGGACCGTTTATGCAGCCGCACGCATTGATGCCTACCGTGCAAGCCCTGCGCGGGTTTCACCAGCCCTCTGTCGGCGAGTGCTAACCAGCTCAAACCCTCTCTGATATCCTTGCTGGACAGGTGCGACAGGGGATCCAGAGGCCGACGCCGTTTACCGCTTGGCCGTGGCGCATGTTCATGCTGGAGAAGCTGCTGCCTGCAAGCGCGCGCTTTTATGTGATGCCATGTGCAGCTTAACGATGCATGTCTGTGCGTCCGACACATTCCCTGCAGCTCCGGACAGACAGCGCAACGGGCCAGCTGGGAAGGTAGAGCATTTAGGCGTAAACGTGTCTGAGCACAGTTCGGAAATGAGCCTGTCGGGCCCGAAACCTCCGGGATTTTGGCAAGTTCTGGTCCGGCAATCGACTCCACCTAAGGAGCACGGACTCACCGATAGTTGTCCATATGCCATGCAGCAGAAGCATCCAGGATGCGCTACTGGCATGCGCGCCCTGGATGTGCCGGAGAGGACACACGTGCGTGCACGGCAGGCACACTCCCGAGGCCCAGCTGCCTGCTGAGTGTGCTTCCACTCCGGAGGGCTCTGGGGCAGACTGCGTCATCTGCGATGCTTCCGTTCCGCCTCCCCCCCTTTCCGTAGGGGTGCACCGGCCGATGCCCACTAGTACTTGGGTCTGGCGTGACAGCCGATTTGTTTTAATGCATGAATAGGCCATTGACAGCATACAAGGCCACGAGGCAGGTCTTCTGA
The DNA here is from genome assembly GCA_032360965.1 of Ulva armoricana. NCBI lineage: Eukaryota > Viridiplantae > Chlorophyta > Ulvophyceae > Ulvales > Ulvaceae > Ulva > Ulva armoricana. Next base: position 14,126 of record JAUMHO010059751.1, read on the forward strand.
CGTGGGGCACCTGAGCCAACTGAGGCCGCAACAGCATCACAGCAGTGCTCTGTACCTTCCATGCACGGCACCGCACGAAGTTTGGCGGCGATGGATACTGCTCTGTTGCTCACGTACAGCATTCTGGTTACAACGAGCAGACGTCCGCACGCGGCGTCAGCGCTCACATCTGTAGTGCCAATAGTGAACGGGTGTTGGGGGTTGTCGCGACGTGGCTGGGAATCATGGTATCACGGTTCAGTGCCATGATTCCTCACAGTTTGTGAGAACTCCTTGCCTGCTGCGTCTTTGTTTTGCATGGCTCTACATCGGGGGCTGTGGCTGCTGCGCACGGATGCAGCGGCCAGCCCCATCAGTCTATGTGAAGAATAGGGTTGGACACGGCTGATGAGCGCCAACACGTATGCCACATGAGAGTTCACCCGGGGGGATGCGCTACGGGGCCCTCTGGCGGAGGGAGAGGAAGACGGGTGGATGGTACGCCGCACCACGCAGCATCGCTCGTGGAGCTGCCATGCAGCGCATCGACAGCCAAGACTAGGATTCAGATGCCTGGTGCAGCTTCTCCACTCTCACCTCCCGCTGCGCATCGCCCCGCTCGTCCTCCGGCTCCACGTCTCCACCCCCCGATTCGCATCTCCATCCGCGCTGCCACCGGTGCCTGCCCCTTCCCCCGGGCCCCTTGTTCCGTTCCTGCTGCAGCCTCGCCAGCCACATCCAGCGCTGCAGCTCCTACCGCCTGCCCAGTTCTGGTGCCGCCGTCCATCTGCAGGCCAGGGGCTCTCCGATGGCCATCTGCAGGCCAGAGGCTCTCCCCTGGGATCCGCCGTCCATCTGCAGGGGCTCTCCCGGCCTGCACTGGGCTGCATCTGTGCGGGCCCCACTCCCCCGCGCAGCGACTTCGGCAGGTCCTCCAGGTATCCCACACACCAGGGCTGCGCGGCGTGGGTGCTCCGGCCGACAGGGTTTCGGGTGCGTCCACAACCTTCGGGCCCGTGCATTGCAGCGTCTGTTCCGGGGTCGTTTGCACTTCGGGGGTGGCTGCGCTAGCGGCACCTGGAACTAGTTGTCATGAGTACATGCATGATGAGGGTGAAGCCGACGCGCGAGTGCGAGCCCAGAGAAGAGGGTGCGTCGTCCCTGCTCAGGGGGACCAGCTCCACGGCTGAGTGTCAGTGCCTGTGCAGCCTCACATTTGTGATGTGGCCCTGGGGACTCGCCATTCGGCAGGTGCTGGGCGAACTACAACGTTTTAAAATACCCACAGGCATCCCAACCAATCCGAGCATGACTCAACTGCACATGCACGCCATGACGCTGCCGGGCGGACTGACACACACAAAATCGCATTGGGAAACAATCACAATCCCCTCTACCCGGTGTATGTGCATGTAGCCTCTTCCTCCGTACAGCAGCAGGGCCACGGCTGCATAATGCGAGGTATTAACACCGTCATGCCTCTGTCAATATGGTTACAATGGTAATTTCTTGTACCACAAATCACAGGGGCACGTAGCCCACGCTGAACCGCAACAAAACGAAAGACTCTATACAGGAAAGAGTGCGCGCAGCCACAACGGCCAGGACCCAGCATATCGCCGCTGCATCGCATATTTCTTATTATACCCAACAATATCTCTGACAATTCCTGCATTATTCCCATACTCAGCCTCTGCCATCCATACCATACCATCCGATCGCCACCACTCAGCAAATGCAAATGCAAATGCAGCCGCGACCAGGTAAGATTCAAAGAATCCCTTTCCACAATCAACGCACTTGCTCACTGTTTCCCCCACAGCCACTGTTCAACCATCCATGCTTCACAACGCCCCCGGCCCACCCGCCACGCGGCAGCGAGCTGGGAGGCCCTCCAGTTTCCCCAGCGCAGCACACGCGATCTTGTTCCCCGGTTGCAGCGCCACGCACTGCCGCAGTAGCGTGCGCGCGTCATCCCTTCTGCCCAGCGCGCGGCACGCAGCGGCCTTGCGGTAAAGCACGGCCGTGTTGCCGGGCTGCGCGGCGAGCACCATGTCACAGTCCGCAAGCGCAGCCGCGGGCTGCCTCAGCTTAAGGTACGCGAGCGCGCGGCGGCTGAGGGCGGCGAGGCGGAGGCGCTCCTCCTGGGGGCCCGCGGTGTCGGCACACTTCCCAAAGAGCTCTGCCGCGGCGGCATGATCGTGTGCCTTGAAGGCGGCATCCGCCTCCTCCTGCAGCAGCTCGCAGCGTTACAGAGCAGGGCGGCATTCTCTGGTGCCTTCTAAGCCAGGGTATGAGCGTGCGTCCGCTGCAGGGCTGCGCAGCGGCGCTCACTGCCAGCGCAGCGCCCGTCGAGCTACGCCGTCCCACATCTACTGTCTGCATCGTAGCCTTCTCGTTGCCCCACACCACACTCGCGTGAACCATGCTGGCGCGTGCATTATACTAGCTGTACCGGCGATGGCGGTGGTGGTGGTGATGAAACGTCGATGGCAGCGGGAGCTTGGTGGACCCCCGATGAAGCTGGTGGTGCCAAGCGGGGATGCGATGAATCAGAACACCCCTGGGACAGACTTATGTTGATTAGGACGCATGGACCTCTAGCTGACGGGCCGAGGGTAGAGGGCGGAGGGACGGCGGGAAAACGGCATGGCATGCCGGGCATGCTGAGTACCGCTGAGAGGGGGGGAGGCATTGATCGGAGGCGCTGGCGTCCGACAGCGGCACGGCGAGAAGCAGGAAAGGGGGGCACCTGTGCAACCTCAGCGGCCGTACGCTGGCGACTCTGGGCACCGTGCTGGGCGACGTGCAATGCGGCTTCCTTCTCGGCGCAGTAGGCCCGGATGCGGGCGAGGATCGTCTGGGCGGGAGCCCGCAGCCGGCCGATGCGCTGCTGCGCCGCCATGGCTATCCACGGCGCGGAGGGCTCGAGATCGGAGACGTGGAAGTCGAGGCGCTCGAAGTTATCGTCGTCGTCGAGAATGCGAGCCATCCATGCGTCGCCGCGGATCTGCAAGGAAAGGGGAGTCAGCTCGGTGTGCTGGGGGTGGGGGACGAGCGCGGCCTGGGTACGTGTGGTTGTTTGCTGTGGATGGCGCATGGAGCGTGAGGGGCATGCCGCCGGCGGTGTGGGGGTGTGCTTGCCATATGCTTTGGCCATGAGTGCAAGAACAGTGCGGCCCGGGCTGCAGCAGCGTGAATCGTCCTGGCAAACCTGCAACACCCAGCGAACGCTGCAGAAGAACCAGCCGCCTGCAGTGCCGCCTGCAGTGGACGGAGACGGGTTGTGTATGCCAGGGGCTCGTTTCCTGGAATCAAATAGGCGGAAGGCGATGGGAGGGCAGCAGGACGGTGGCTATGATGATGTGGGGGTGCAGGCAGAAGCAGGTGGCGAGGCGAAGGAAGGGCTCTGCCCATAGGTAGGTGTGTAAGAACAGCAAGGGACTCATACTGCAAGGGACGAGAGGTGCAGGCGAGGTGATGCTGGTGGCTGCTGCATGGATGGAAGTGGTTGGATGCAGTCATGGCCTGTCGTGGGTGTGGTGGGACGTGCCTGTGCTTGAGTTTGACCACAGAGCCTGCACAGGTCCATTGCCCGACCATTCTCGGGCATGTTGTCCTTCGCTGGGCTGCCGTCGGCGTACATGTTGACCCCGATGTAGTCGTTGGCTCGGCTGTTCACCAGCAGCGAGATGGTGCGGACCAGCCGGACGGGGCCTGCAAGCCAGCTTTGCCGCGTGAGATGCAGCCGATACAGGTCCACTGTAAGACTGCAGAGCGGGAAATGTCTGGTTTGCTTGATGAATGCGTACGAGCGGATGAGCGCATGCGTGTGTGAGCTTCTAAAACTGCCAGGACTGATCTTCTTGGCAACCCTTCGTCGTGACTGTTGTCAGTCAAGCAAGCGGGCAGAGGCGTAAACAGGGCGCTCGAGCAGGTTGGAAATGATGTTATGAGTGGCTTGTATACGTATCAACTTGGGTTCTGCGGGTGTGTGTGGATGTCAGGCAGGATGATGTGCGACCCGGAAGCGCCTGTCTCCACAGCTCCTGGCTGACCGCCGGTATGAGGCTGTTGTGCCTCACGAAACAAGAAGCTCGCTGACAGTCTGTGACGATACACGTGGATCAACGTTATGACGGACACTAGGGGTTGCCCGCTGGTGCGCTAAATGGATACGTTGATTGGATCCGTTCGCGAAGTGGACGGCTGCTGGCGAGTCTATGACAACAACTGATGATCAGAATCGCACTATTGTAGCCAGACGTCAAGCTTCCATCAGACGTAGGAGCGCTGGCGCATGTGCCAGTGGTTGTGCGCGCCGATCCGTGCTTCGCAGGACCTGCTTGAAGACTGCTCCGCACTTCATCGAGAAAACACTCGATGTCTTCGCCGGGTGAAAACTGTAGACGGTTTTCATTCACGGCTTGATTCCTGCAAATATGATAATGCTTTACTCGTGTCTGCAACGCTCAGCGTCGCTGTCCAGCGAGCAGCAGAACCAAGGCAGGCTATGCCGTCCCGGTGGCAAGCCTCCAGGAAACACAGCCTCGGAAAGCGTACATGTCATGAGGAATGTACACAAATGTAAACGCGCCCATTTTGGTGGGTTTCCACGAAGTGGTGGGCTGAAAACGAAAGCCTAGACAAGCGAACGATGCTGTCGGACCGAAGTCCGCGTAAACGCTGTGTATACGGACAGGTACCACCCAGTCTTCGCGTATAGATCACTGTAAAAGCTACAATGTAGCAGCTGTCGGCAGGCACATATGCTGCACATGGCCGTGCAGTGCTCCGTGTGCGGACTCCCAGCGTTATCTCAATCACAGGCGACCCATCTCGCACTTGCATGCGTCTGCTTGCCGTGAACGCGTATGGTGCCTACGTCAGCACCCCCTGCCTCCCAACCTGTAAGGCCGACCTTTCCAAAACGACCAGTACTGCTTATGATTGTTGCATGTCCATCGAGCGCAGCGGCCTGGGGCCTCGGGGCAAACGCACAAGGCAACTGCGAACCACATTGCAGTCGTGTGTCCAAGTATGCGACCAATTGACGTATGTCCGACACGCATTTAAAATTTTTTTTTAAACAGTGCAACTCGGGCATCACGCCGACCCCAAGCGGGCATCGGCCGCAGTGACCTTACAAGTAAGGGTGGGGAGGGGGGATGTGCACGTGGCGACCACATCCATCAGTTCAGAACAAGGTGGGGGAAACTCATCGGTCATGAGGGGGGTTGGGAGACACGTGAGCCACGAACGAACAAGGGACCAGTCCGGCAGGCAGATGCCACACGCGCCACCAGTACCCCGTAAGTCAGATGTCGACGGCAGGGAAGACAGACAGGTGGCCACACGAACTGATGATGCAAGAAGGAAGGCAGCGACAAGAGAGCCACAGAGGCAGCGGACTCGCATCGACGCAACACCATCGAGCGCTCAGAGTCAAGGATGAAGGGGACTGTACACACCGTGGCAACGTCACAGCAGGCTCCGCCATCCGGGAGTGCGCATTCGACAAGTGCATCAGGGTCCGCCCCTGTGGCCCGTAGAAGGTCAAGGCGCAGGCTGTGTAGTGCCACTAGGCTGGCGTGCAGTGTAACGCACGGGCATGCCACGAGCGGGTGTCCGACGGGGCGCCAGCGATGCTCGACCGGGTGATCCGCATGAAAGGTAACTGGGAGGTCGTGCGCGTATACACGAGCATCGCACAGCGGACACGAACCGCGGGAGGCAACGGCGCCGTAAGAGAAGCAGTGGCCGTGCGGGTGGCGCGACGACCGTAACGCCATAAGTGGATGGACAACGGAAGCGCGCGTGCGACAGGTGGGCCACAGAGCAGGAGGGCTGCAGGTATCATGCCGGCAAGTTTGTGGGGGAGCCGCTCCTTGGCGTACCGCAACCGCAACAACTGCGGCCACCACTTCAGCGCCGCTGAGGGCACAACCTGGCCGGCAGCCGGTCATACCAGGGCTGCCTGATCCGGCCGACGGCCTTGCACTGTAATTCAGCCTCCGCAGCGAGGCCCCTGCACTCATGACCCTATGCATGGACCGTCTGGCGCACCCGCCACCCCACGGCCAGGCTGGTCCCCCCCCCCAGCACTCCCCGCAGCGTCCCTACGCATAGAGAGGAAATAGGGGCATCAGGCACAATGCCACAGCCACAGTCTCACCCCAGAATGCAGGGCTTGATTTGACCGTGCGGTCCCGACCGGCGCCGTTTGCAGGGGTGGTGTGCGGGGCACCGGGCCTGAGGTCCTCTCCTCGCATGTCGTCCTCCCCTTTCTTCTTTTTTGTCGCCTGAGACAGCGTGCCGTCGTCCCCCGCCGCCCCTGCGCTGCTAGTGATGCCACGGCGGAGTTGCGGTCCACGTGCCTCGTTCTTGTCCGACTGCGTAGGGCGGTGTGGCCGAGCGCCCACCTGTTACTGACACTCGCCACCTTGCTTGCCACCGATGATCGTAAGCACCGAGCCTTGCCTCGGTGCGTTGCAGCTTCGCCTCTGCCAACCGCATTCTGCCAGGTTTGTGCCACAGCACTAGTGTTGCCTTGACCAGCGCTCTCAGCTGCGCTTTCTTGCAATCTAGAAAGTACACGAGTGCAGATGCTGATGGGAGCACGTGAATTGTTGGTGACCTCCGTGTGCCGTGTTGAGCGGTGTAGAGCAGAATGCACGGCACTTGCTTCGTCTCAGTGTGAAGCTACCTCACAGTCGAGATCCGCTGCACAGGGAGGAAGCTGGCGCGCGGGCACAGTTGATGCATTCTAGTGTTTCCCACTACTTACTTGTGCTAGTTTGGGCGCGATATTGAAACCTGAGCAGCTAAGGACCGGTTTCGAGTCGGGATTGGTATCACTTCGACACCGTCCGCCTGCCTGGACCGGGACCGCGGTAACGCGCAACCAAGCGTATGGTTGTCAATCACATAGCTGAGTCCCTTCCTTGCGGTTTTGGTTGCTAAAATATATTCAGGCACTCGTTCAAGCCTGGGGAACCCGCGGCAACAGACGCGGGTCCTCGCATAAGCACCAAATCCTCTGAGAAGCCCGTGGTGACGAAGAGGGACTCGATGACGATTATACCTGGCTCTTCCGGTACACAAAATCTAGAAGTTTGTCCAACGCGACGTCCACGCCTTCGCGTCGTGCTGCCCGGTGTCATCGCATTCCAGTTCAGGCAGAATTCGCGCGTCGGGAGTCCCCGAGGGCTTGAAGCGGTTGCTCTTCTGCGCCTAGCATAAAATCACACGATCTTCGTTGTTGCCAAGCGCTGCTGGCACGTTCGCCCCGGTGCGCAGTTCAGACTGCCACTTAAAAAACGCCGCGTGCCGAGATGTCGTTCGCGGGTGGTGATCTTCCAACATGTATCACTGCCAGGTGCATTTGGCACGCTGTGGCCTGATCTGACATTGCAAAAGGCCCTGGTGATGCGTATTGCAGGTCTGGCGGTGCACTGGTCGCAGCAGGCCTGCCCACGGTCCAGTCGGTTCACGCGGTCCCTTGCCTGGGGCGGTGGAAACAGGACGCCAGACGATCGCGTGTGACCCTCATGAGCAGGTGCACAAGCTAGGATATCCGGGCGTCTGCAAGGTGTGTGCTGTTAGTTCTGCACAACTTCGGGCGACTGGAGTGCCCAAGGTTGCTCTGCTGTTGTGAGAAGCAGCTACGGGCAAGGATCACTGTCACAGACGCGAGGCAGTCCCAGACCCGTTGGTGTGTGACGGGGCGCGCCAAGGGAGCAGGGAGTTGGCAAAATTCTACACGAATTCGCTCGAAGCTGGGCGGCTGTGTGCTGGCTGGTGGATCACTTGGGCCCCAGCAAAGATGGTGATCCCTGCAGGTCATCATACCAGCGTGCGCATGTGTCAGGTTGTGTGCCATGCTAGGAAGCAGCCGATAAACCTGCCTCGCCCTGATGAAACCCGGACGCGTGTACGATGACCCGATGCTGCACAGGCCGAGCGCACAGCACAGCACCTGAACATTAACTAACACTGCGCCCCCGTGGAGGCCAGGCCAGGACACACGCATCGGCAGCATCCACACTCACACACACGCGCGTTCACATGTCGCACACGAAGGATTACACCTATTCTGGGCATGATTCGGTGTGGTTCCAGGCCGTCTTGGTGCGAATGGCATGCACACCCACTGACAGGCGCGCACCCCTCGCCGTGTTCACACCCCTCGCCGTGTTCACACCCCTCGCCGTGATCACACATCTTGCCGCGGAGCGCGCCGATGGGACTCCGGACTTGGTATACATCCTCCAGAGAGCAGGCCACGTGCAAGTGGCGCTGGTGCGGTCTCTCCTGTTTCTGTCGTCCAGCCTCTGCCACAGCTGTATACAGTCGCATGCATGTGCACAGGTGGAGTGCTGCTCTCCCATGGCCAGGCCGCATCCAGACGCCGCATCGTACATCTGCATGCCCCACATGTCGTTAGACCGCCAGCACCAGCGCCACCACGACCGCCAGCCCGACGACGCAGGAGATGGAGCAGCTGGCCTCTACTGTGTGCTGACGTGGCCTGCCACATACAGGCTCGCAGAACAGTTTTACACGATGGCACAGCCAAGAATGGGCCCCGCCAGGTACCGTAGAGGCACTGCATGAGGCTCTGGCTGCCGTAGTGGCGAGGTGTCAGCGACGTCAGCTGCGCTCCGTGCACATCCGCCACGCTCCCACACACGCACGCCGATGTTCCCGGCATGGCAACAGGCTATAACTCGTACTCTCTGTCAGGCCCGGCGGTCATGCCAGGTGAAGCCCGCCCATCTGCTGGGATTCGGCTGCAACATCGCACGGTCGCCTGCGGCAAACCGGGCCACGTGTTCCTCGATGCACACACTTTTTCCTTCTTCTTTTGGTTGTGGCCACTGCTGTCCATCAGCTGCCGCACGGCAGCTGGCCCCCGCTGAGCCGCCTGCAGGCATACCACGGCAATGCAGTGCACCGCTGGAGCAGCAGTGCCGCGCCCCACCAGCAGTCGCAGCAGCGTCGGCCTGTGCCGCGGCCCACCAGCACCGGCACGCCCGCGGTGGCGCGCGTCGCGATGCTCAGCGAGCTGCACCAGCCGGTACCGTCCGCTCGTCTGGCGCAACTCTAGCCAGCATGCCATGACTTGAGATTAGCGGCGCCAGCAGTACAAACTTGGGCACCTGTGCCCCACCCACGGCAGGGAGCGGCTATGGTGTGTAACAGCACATGTACACATTGCTGGGGGGGGACCCTGTTGATCACATTCAGTCATCGTATTTCTGAAGCAGGTTGAGCGGGGCATGCAGCCGCGAACTCCGGCGATGGCGGCCGCGAAGCCAGAAGCGTCTCCAATGTACTCTTGCGACGGAAGCACGGCATGCGGTTCCGGCATGTGCTGAAGGTGTTCCACCGCGGCCAGTCTCGGCATCATACCGCTCGCGCCCAGTATGCCAGGGTGTGAGGTATGGACAAATGCCTGGGCAAGCTATGCATCGCGCTGAATACTGTCTGACTGCCCCTGTGCGTGGGTCACCTGCTTGTACTGGTACAGGTGCGTACACCAGACCATGGCGAGGACTAGCAGACCGCTTCTGATTGTGCGCACCGCGATTGCGCGCCGCGGCTCGGACTGGGGACACTAGACCCGGATGTCTTATGGCATCATGGCCTGTGTTGCCACACATGCCGGGCCACGTTCTGGGAGGCGGGGATCATCGACACTCGTTACATAAATACTCGCATATCGCACAGAATCACACATCGAATAATTCAACACAACAATCCTCTTTCCCTCACTGCGCTTGCACTGCTCCCGACACGGTCCCCATCGCCTCCGCACAGGCTCCGTGGAGGCTTGATTAATTAAATGCAATCAATGAATTGACGCCACTGAACGCTGGAATGGAATCTGCGGCGTGAATAAAACAGTTTGGGCGCGAGCCGCTGTGCACGCTGCACTGCACGGCCGACGGGCAGCTCTCAAACAACAAATTCAGTGCATGATACCGGTGCACGCCCTGCCTGCTGGCACCACCTGCCCACTGAGGCGCCGAGGCATGGCCACACCCACGGTGCTTGTACCTGCGCGCCGCTGTCAGCCACGGCAGCGTGCACGGCCGCACATCACAGCACAGCACACCGACCACAGCAGGCGGCCTGCAGCGCTAGTGGACGTGGTTCACAGGGCACATCATCACATGCAGCCCGGTGTCCTGCTTGAGGTGCTGATTGTCCTTGACCTCGATGTACCCGTCCCGCGCCGCTTGCACGGCGTGGCAGAACGCCCTGAGGGCAACGCGGCCGAGCTCCATGTTGTCCCCGGGGTCGTACTCGTCCTGCAGGTTCACGACTGCATGCACCTACACCACGGCTTCACCTCCGTCTCACCAATCCATCTATGGGGCAGTCTGGCAAGGCGTGTGATGATGCGAGGCGTCTGCACAACCGCACAACCCCCGCAACTGCGCAGCATCTCATCTGGGGCTGAGAGGAAGTGGCTGGTTCGAATGCGTGCAGCAGGAGCATTCACAGTAGCTCGGGGAGCGTCTAGGAGAGTGAGCACTTGCAGCTGCATGCGTGCACGGCCAAGATCACCATTCTGCCGGCAATCACGGGACGGCTACCGCGGAAAGCATGGCATGCACGTTTTGTTGGAGCATCAAGCCAGCCCAGCACGAAGACAAGATTGGCAGAGCGCAGGGGACCCATGGAGCAGCGCACCTGGTTGCGCTTCAGCCCCAGCTGCTGCGCCACATACTGCTTGATGCGCTCGGCAGCCGAGTGCCCAGCGAGCTTGCGAACGTCCCTACGGATGGCCTTGTCAACCAGGTCCACATGCGTCAACATGCACACGGGCCGGATGCCGCTGTCACCAGCAAGGAGCTGGATCTTCTTCAAGATCTGCACGGCAGCGGAGGCCCTGGGTGTCGCAGCCACTGCTGCAGGTGACATGCTGGTGCCAGGGGCATCACGAATCAGGACACGAGCGGATTCCAGTGTCCGCAGCGTCCAGGAGGACGGCACATGCATGGCAGCAGTGCCGAGCTGAGCACCTCGAGGCTTGCATGGGTCTGCCACCGGGACTCGGGAGGAATCTGCAGCGGACCTCCAAACCTGAACTTGCACGTGTGCTCCTTGGCATCTTTCCACACGAGACGGGCATTGACCACGATGACGAGAGCGGTGACGCCAGCCTTGCTTAGAGGCTCCACCAGTCGGGTCCTAACTGCGTTGTTGATTGTCTCCTCGCCTCGCTCGGTGCCCTTGACCTTAGCGTAGTCTAACATCAGCTCCTGCACACTTCGCAGCGTTCAATTTGGCGCTGCTAGCCAACCAGGGCCAAGTACATCTCGCGTTTCAGTCTCAATCATGGAGGTAGCTGATCTAGCTGGCAAGGATGTTGCGCTCGGGATGCATACATGTGTGATAGTGGCCATCATAGTCGACAGGGAGACAGGGCTTCTTCAGCTCGTGGATGCAGCCAGTTTGCCTAGCCCTGCAAGGCCAGGTCACTGGAGTGGCAGGAGCGACCGCGCCAGACTCGGTACTGATCCAGCCAGCCTGGATGGCAAGAACAGTACAGGATGCAGCACACGCCAAGGACATGCATCCATAGTTCAAGGCAGGAGTATCAGGATGGAGAGGCACAGCCAATTTGCGATGGCATCCACTGGCGTATGTGCTGCGATTGCCGCATGAAGGGGGCAATAGCTGCAGAAGCCCAGTTGTCCTCAGAAGCAAGAGCCTGGCCTATGAAGGGCAGGGCAGTGTACCAGGCGATGTGAAGTAGCGAATAATTGCTGCTGGAGAGGAGGTCAAACCTTACATATTTGGCCAGGTGTGTCCACCATGACAACGTTGGAAACGCGGTTCTGCTCAGTGTTGGAGTTCCAGACTTCGAGCTTGTGCTCGGTGAATCCTTTGGTGATGTTTGTGTCACCTTTGCCTGCCCGAGCAATCTGCTTGATCTGGTGCGGCCAACAGCTGTACGAGCCAGCGGTGTTCTGGCAATCAGATTTGCCATGCGCCGGATGGCCAACATACGCGAGGAGAACTTGTTCCTGGCACTGATCGAGTTTCCTGACACAGGCTTTCACCTGCACCAGCAGATCGATCGTTAGAGAAAGCGTTGCAAGCGTCGCCACGCGAGCGGGCGTGGACGACTCGTCTGAACAGCGATGCTTGGCATCTGTTTCGTGGGAAAATATCAAGGCAACAGGAGAAATAGTGGTTTTATTTCTGCTCCGGCGATGATCCCGTATGCTGTAAACATCATGGCATCACTTGAGATACATTGCGTTACATGTGTCAGCTGCAGTGGCGGGGGCCCCCGGGATGGACCTAGGCTGATCATCATGATGAGCACTGACCAGGCAGCAATTCTGCTGCACGGCCTGATATTCCTCATATCCCAACGCAGGTGATGTCCGACGCTATGTGTTCAATCCTGATTCCACACCGCGGCACAACCGCCTGTGGCCTGTGCTCGTCCAGTGCAACTGCCCTGGCAAAACACATTTGTGCGGAGCACTGCGTTTCACCGATCCCTCGGATTGTAAAGAAAACAACACACCCCTAGAGATACGTGTGAGAAGCTCATATTGGTTTGCTACGCATCCCTGTTGAGCATATGCGACTGGCGCCCACCGTCCATTCCGAATGTCAACGACCAGCCCGCCAATTGATGCTGGTTTGCCAACGCCCGTGAACGAGGTCAACCAATCCTTCCGCGTGGACCAGCCATACACCAGGAGCATAAATGCATGCCCTGTTGGCCTGGTGTGGCTGATCTCTACCACCTGATCGTGACGCGACAATTGGTAACCCAGGCTAGGTCGTGATTGGCATCAACACAGCTGCGCGACGCGGTGAGGCAGGTGCAACGCAGAAGGAATCATACCTCGTCAGCTGCATCTTCACCACTCTCTTCCCTTCTGGAAAAGTTCAAGATCGCCATCTAAGGCCTGCTATCTAAAGCTTGGAGGGAATGCAACGTATACGGGTCCGTAGCCGGGGCCCCAAAAGACCACCAGTTATGCCTCGAGGTCGATGCAACCAGGTCTGAGCGCTCAGCGTTACACATAACGCATTCTAATGCAAGGCTAGGCGTTTACGTGCACCCGCGGCCAGCCCTAGTGGCAGTAGTGCTTTCATGCATGTGCGCGTCTCCTGCCAGCGACCTCGATTAGCGGGAGCGAAGGTGCGTGGAAAGTAACAGGCTGTGCACGGGTGCAGAGCAGCAGCACCATTGCTTCTGAGTCATCACTCTCCATGGAATATTCGACGAGCACAGTGAAGACTTGAGTACCAATTGGCGTTGACCAGCAAACAAGTGGTACTTGTAAGCATGCGCGGGGTGAATCCGTTTTGGCAGCGTTTTGGCAGCGCTAGCGGCCGCGCAGGCGCGTGCTACAGCATCCCCCTGTCCCATGGAACGTGCACCCGCGTGGCCCCCGAGCCTCTCCTCTCCTCAAGGCCTCTCTTGAGATTGCAGAGTTTGCGGCCTCGACAGGCGCTGCAGCTGTCTCCAACCTTCATGGAAAACGCCGTGCACGACCTCTCCACGACGCTCCGTCAAGCCATCGCCAGGCAGGTCCTCGCGTCAGCGCCGCCGTTCCCACCTGGGCTTCCTGTTCTGACCGCCAGCTTTACGCTGTGACTCTGCAAGCGGGCCGCCCTTGCAAGCGGGCCGCCGCTGGTGCGCAACCTGGCATGGACCGACTGACACGCCCTCCGCCCCCGCACCAGGCGGATCTGCCCCCCCTCATCGGACGCCCCTCCTTCCTCCAGTCAGCCCCCCCCCCGCCTCTCCACCTCGCCACCGGTACGCTTGAGCTCAGTTCCCGTACGCATCGCAACTGCTCAAATCACCTGTCATGCAACTTTGAGGACAGAAAACCCTTTGTGTGTTTCTGAAGGGGCTACAGTGTCAATGGAGGATGACCCGATGGCGGGGACATGTGGCACGGTGCGGTGCATACGCTCCTTCCAGAGTCAGGCCAGGCCGGACCGGGCCGGCCGTGTTGTGCCCTCCTGCCCTCAGCCAGGCTGCATGCATGGGACCCCCCGGAAGAGTGGGAATCCGAACTGGGTCGGCAGGTTCCATACCGCTTCGACCAGGTCAGCAGTGCCCGTGTGCCTCAACGGAGCATGCCTGCCACAAGCTCAACGCGGGGGGCCCTCAGCATCACAACTGCTGCTGAAGGCCCATTCTTGAAGCGTATTAATTTACCGTGTATTCAAACACATCATAAGACAATGTGTGCAGCAAACTGCGGTGTCACGGTCGCCGAAAGCGTAGTTGGACCGCCTGCCCGCTAGCCACGAACACCTGTGCATTGGGAAACACCCGCACAAGCAACTTACGTGGCTCTGTTGGTCTACAACTTGCACTAGGTTGTCTAGCGTGCATCGAGGGGATCCTATTCTGTTCAATCAGGCCTTCGCATCGCTTTCCGTTTTCAGAACAGTTCAAGGGAGGCAGCACCGCCTCGATGGGCACTAAGCAGGCTTCAAGCGCAGATGACAAGCCAAACAAGGCATATAAAATAGCTCTTGTCAACTCTAAGCGTGTGAGGACACTTGGCGACGGCAAGCGGGGTGAAGGCCCCGTTTTCTACTGGTGCGCGTCGTCTGCATGTGTACGCCATAACAGCAGTTTTGGGACATGAAGAATCGGCCTGAGACTACGTAACTACATGAGGATGCAGACTAGGTGTGAGTACTGTGCCAGGTTTTCATCTATATGTGTGATGCGGACTTGACTAGCACTGCTCCAGGACGTCAAGAGATCAACGCATGAGTGACAACTGGGCTCTGCTCCACGCAGCCGAAGAAGCTCTCCAGGCTGACAAACAGG